>JAQZBX010060861.1:0-17219 GCA_029593785.1 Cabassous unicinctus
TCTTTGAAAAACAGTAAAACCTGGTAGTGTACTGGTAGATATACAGGTCAACCATGATGGATAGTTAGCACAGGTCAACTTTTTAAATAGAGAAGGAGAAAGTGTTTGTTAATTCTTTACTGACAAGTGACAAAGGCTGGTTAAAACTCAAACTTGTACCACAGACCAAGTCAAGGATGTGGCTTTAATGCTAATTGTTGATTCTCCTGAATTAAATAAAGAAGTGACTGGTATAATCTTTCATTTAGACAAAATGACTCAGCTAAGAAATAAATGTGTAACTCTTCCACCAAAGCCTAACAAGATTAAACTACATAAGTCAAATCTTGTAAGAAAAGGATATCATTAAAGTATTTGTGGCCATAAAATTTGACCCAAGGAATTAATTATAACTATAAGAAGAAAAGACAAGATTTTTATTTTCCTGCCCAAAAGTGAACAGCCTAGGGTAAAAGAGAGTATGACAGCTTGAGCCTAAACTAACCTGAGTGTTACCAACTTTCTAAATGTAGGAAAGAAGCAATAAAATTTGTATAGCCACCATGGAGGAAATATTTTCCAATATCCAGTTCAACTGTTTACAAGGAAATTCACCAAAAAGCAGACTCCAACTTGGGAAATTGCTCAAAGGGACCAACTGCATTACAAATAAAGTATCATTCCCTATCCCCAGGGCAAAGCTCTTAGAGCACTTCCAAAGGAAATTCCAAAATTTTATGGGTTAATGAATTCTGTGTGCTCCCTTTCTTCCTCTTTCCAAATAAGAGTGCTCATAGAGATTATATCATTCTGTATCACTCAAATTTGTATTCAAATGGGAATAGGACTTTCTATTTTGTTCAAATTTCTTTAGATTAAGTGGACTTAGACCTATATTTGATGAAGAGGTTACCATGGGTTTATGGACACACAATTCACTAAAGTATACACAGCTCAGTAAAAAAATCCTGCACATACAGAGTAATATCCAATAAACAAAACTGTGTTGTGTTAGTATAATTGTCTAGCATAATGCATGTGAAAGTAAAAATCATACAATGCATATGCTTTTCCTATATGACAATGAAAATGATAATATTCTTAAATTGTGACCATAGTGGAATCTGCAATCCCAAAAGCTACTAGGTGGTCATATAAATCCGTGGAATATTTTATTTTTAAAAAACAAAGATTTCACAAGAATGAAAATAAAATTCCTTAATCATTAAGAAAATAGTAGAAAGCATCAATATCTTACAAGAAAAATAAGAAATGTTTAATAGACATTAGAAATGAATTAGATATTTCATGAAATGTAGACATATCTTTCAAATATAAATGAGACATTCTTCCAAATTATGATCCTAAAGTGATGAGATTTTAGGTTTTATCTTTTTTTTCCTTTTGACCTACCTGATCTACCTCACTTGCTCTCATTTGCGTCCATGGGCATAAGACTCACACAGAAGAAGCATGGCCTGAGCTCCTCCTGCCAGAGGTGCAGATCATAAAGCTACTCCCAGCAGCATAATAGAACCCCAAACATATCCAGGCACCAGGACACAAGGTGAGCAATCCATGTCAGAACACAATCAGCTGATGAGCACACGTACAAAAGTATAAAAATATAAAAGAAGCTGAATCAGAATTGTTGGTAAGAGGTGCACACACTCAGCCCAGTTTCTGCTGCATCACATAAAAAATAAAAATATTGTTTAGGATTAACCCTATCTGGCTTCCTTTGGTAGTGTAGACTATCAGAAAAGTACCTAGAGGCAAAAAAAAATTCTCTCAGAAAAAATGGGAAAAACTAAACTGCTGTAAGGCAGAATGGGTGCAAGAAAGGAAAAGAGTAATGCAAAAGGAGAAATGATTGAGAGAGATAAGTTAAACCATAAGAACTGGGGGGGGGGATTCTGCACAAAAACAAACAGAAGTGATCAGGATTTTGTGAGAAGGGACAAAGGAAATGAAGCTTTCTCAATTGCATGTAAAAGGACAACTTAAAGTTGCTACACATATCCAGGGCAAATAACCCTCCAGAAAAACTAAGAAAATCTGCAAAGTTAAACAGAGGTTACTCTTAAGTTTCAGTATAAGTTGGATCAAGCACCATAGATCAGTGTTAACTCGCAACTAATCTACAATAAAAGTCATGGCAAAAAGGGAAAGTTGATTTCTAGAATTAGCACATCAAAATAATCAATTACCAAGATATCAGAAAAAAATCACATGCCATAAAAGAAACAGGAAACTATTACTCAGTTACATGAACAACTTAAAACTTCAGAGGGGCACAGACTTTGGGAAAAAAAATAAAACTATTCAAGGAAGTCCCAACAAATCTCCTAAATCTACTCAAGGAGATAGGAGAAAATATGGATAGAAATAAATTAATGATGGATATAAATTAAGAAGACAATGTAGTGGCAGAAGAAATATGTAGAAAGTTTAAAAAAAAACATAAATTATGGGGATGAAAGGCAGAATAATGGAGATTAAAAATATACTAGACATACAACAGCAAATTTGAATAGACAGAGGAAAAGAATCAGTGAACAAGAAGGTAGGACAATCAAAATCATAGAGTTGGAAGAACAGAAACAGAATTTATAGAAAAAATTGTGCAAGGACTAAGGGAATTAAGTGATAGCATAAAGCATAAAAATACATATATCATGGAAATCCCAGAAGGAGAATAAAGGATAAAGTAGCAGAAGGAATATTTGAGATTATAATGGCCAAAAATGACCCATATCTTAAGAAATACATAAATATATATATATATATCCAAGAAGTGCAGCACACTGCAAATAGAAAAAACCCTAATAGACCTGCACCAATACACATACTAACAGAATGTCAATTAACAAATATAAAGAGATAATTCTGAAAGCAGCAAGATAAAAATGATTCATCATATAAAAGGAATAATTGATAAGACTAAGTGCTGATTTATCATCAGAAATTACGTATACGAGAAGGCAATGCAATGATGTATTAAAGGCAGTGAATGAAAAACTTACCAGCCAAATATTCCTTATCTGGCAAAACTGTCCATCAAAATGAGACTGGAGGGGAGCAGGTATAGCTCAGTGATTGAGCACCTGCTTTCCATGTACAAGGTCCTATGTTCATCCCCAGTACATCCTAAAAAATGACACTGGAATGAAAACCTTCACATACAAAAGATACTGAGAGACTTCATCAACAAGCATCCTGCCTTACAAGAATAAAGAGAGTCTTTACACTGAATGTGAAATACAGGAGAAAGTAAATTGAAACTTTGTGAAGAAGTGAAGATGTTCAGTAAATTCAATAAACCTGGTAGTAGTACAAAGTCAAATAATACTGTATCCTCAATATATAACTGTCATCTTCAATTTCTATAAGAGTTTGAATGCAATTAAATAAGAAACAGTCAATCTCCTGGAAATGGACACACAAAATATAATGAGTTAATATGCGATGAAACAGCATAAGAAGGGAAATAGCAGGTTATACAAACAAAGAATGTGCATGCTGTAGGTGTTAGGTTTGTAATTTTTCATTAGTAGGTAATAGACTTTGGTTGTGTAATTCAAGCCCAGGGTACCCACAATGAAAGTATTTTAAAAGTATCCACAAACAGAACTGAGAAAAGGATCAGTCATGTTTACCACAAAATTCAACTATACAGAAAAGGAGGTTGCAATAAATGGGAATCAGACAAAAATGTATGACAAAACAAAAACAGCAAAATGGCTGATGAATGTATGCCTTTAGAGAAATAACACTGAAAGTTAATGGATTAAACTGCCAAATCAAAAGTCACTGAATAGCAGAGTGGATAAAAACCCATGAACTAACTATAAGCTGTTTAAAAGAGACTCATTTTAGATTCAAAGCCACATATATATTGAAAGTGAAAGGATGGACAAAGAAATCCATGCAAACAATAACCAAAAGAGCTGGAGTAGCTATAATCTTGGGCAAAATATACTTTAAGTCAAAAGCTGTTACAAGAGACAAAGAATTGCACTACATATTAATAAAAGGGTCAATCATCCAAGAAGAAATAACAATCCAAAATATTTATGTGTCTAACTACAGTGCCTCAAAATATATGGGGTAAACTGTGGAAAACATGAAAGGATAAATGGACACCACCAAATAATAATATTCAGAGACTTAAATACACTAGTTTCATGAATGGATATAACAATTAGGCAAAATTCGTTAAGGAAACAGAGAACTGGTATAATATAATAAATGAATGAGACTAGAGAGTAATATACAAAACATTACACCCCTAAACTGCAGGATATACTTTCTTGTCAATTGCATGTGGATGATTCTACAGGATAGACCACATGTTAAATCATAAAAATGTCTCAATTTTAAAAGACTGAAATCATACAAAATATCTTCGGTGACTACAGTGGAATGACGCTGGAAATTAATAACAGGCAGAGAACTATAAAATCCACAAATATATGGAAGTTTAATAATACATACTTAAACAATCACTGGGTTAAAGAAGAAAGTATAAGGGAAATTAGTAAATATCTTGAAATGCATAAACATGAGTCCACAGCAAGGGCTGGGCATAGAGGAAAATTTAAAACTTAAATACTTTCTGTTTAAAAGGGAGAAAGATCTAAAATCTCAGACCTAACTGCACAACGGAGGAAATAAATCATGAACTGCAAAATAAACCCAAAACAAGAATAAGAAAATAAATGATGGAGATAAAAGCACAAACAAATGAAATATAGAATAGAATAAAATTAAACACTAGACACCATTAACAAAACCAAAAGTTGTCAATGAAATTGGTAAAAGTTTAGCTAGACTGACAAAGGGAAAAAGAGAGAGGATGCAAATAAATAAAATCAGTCATGGGGAGGGGACAATACTACTTATTGCACTTATAAGAAAGATTCTGAATGGATATTATGAAGAACTTTATGCCAACAAATTAGTCAACTTAGATAAAATGGACAAGTTCCTAGAAACACACAAACTACACTCACTTTAGAAAAAAATAGAAATATCAACATATCAATGATAAATAAAGAGATTAAATCAGTCATCATAATACTCCCAACAAAGAAAACCAGAAACAGATGGCTACAAAGAAGAATTCTATGAAACATTCCAATATGAATTAATACCATTCCTGCTTAAACACTTCCAAAAATTTGAAGAGTGAGGAACAGCATGTAACTCATTTTATTACCAAAGCCAAAGACAGGTACTTCAAGAAAGGAAAATTACAGACCAATTCCTTTTATGAATATAGATGTAAAACACTTCAACAAAATAGTAACAACTTGAATCAAACAACATATTAAAAGAATTATACACCATTATCACATGTCATTTAACCCAAGTTGCAAGCCTGGTTCAATATAAGGAAACCAATTAATGTAATACAACACATTTACCAAATGAAAGGAATAAAGTCATGATTGTCTTAATAGAAAAAGAAATGGCTTTTTTTCAAAATCCAGCATACTTTCTGGAAAAAAAAGTTTAGAAAATAGGAATAGTAGCAACTTCCTCAACATGATGAAGGGCATATATGAAAAACCCACTGCTAACATACTCAATGGTGAAAGACTGAATGTTTCCCTCTATGATCTGGAGCAATACAAGGATACCCACAGTCACCACTGCTATTTAACATTTTAGTGGATTTTCTTGTCAGAACATATAGACAAGAAAAAGAATTAAAAGGATTCCAAATTGGAAGGAAAGAAACAAAGTTTTCTCTCTTTACAGAGAGCATTCTCTTATATATAGAAAGTCCCTTAAAATTTACAAGGTAAACTGGCCTGTTAGAAGATCAACATGCAAAAAGTACTAGTGTTTCTACACACTAGTAGTGATCACTCTGATATGGAAACCAAGAAAAAAAGTTCTATTTACAATATCAACTAAAACAATCAAATATCTAAGAGTAAATTTAACCAAGGATGTAAAAGACTTGTACACAAAAAACTACAAAACATTGCTATAAGAAATCAAAGAAGTCCTAGTTAAATGGGAGTATATTTCATGCTCATTGATTAGAGGGCTAAATGTTTTTAAGAGGTCAATTCTACCCAAAACAATTTACAGATTCAATGCAATTCCAATAAAAATCCCATTAACCTTTTTTGCAAAAATGGAAAAGCAATACATAAAGTTTATATAGAAAGGTAAGGGGCCCCAAATATCAAAACATTCTGGAAAAGGAATAATGATTGACACTTCACAATCTTTAAACTTACGATGAAGCCAATGTAATCAAAGCAGCACAGTATTGGCACTAGAAAGTTATATAGATGAATGCAATCATATTGAGAGCTAAAAAATCAACCCTTACAATTATGACCAATTTGTTTTTGACAATGAGGCCAAGACCACTCTGTTCAGAAAGAACAATCTCTTCAACAAATGTGTTTGGAAAACTGGATCTCCATTTGCCAAAGAAATGGAGGATCTCTACTTCACACCTGATATAAAAGCAAATAAAACATTAAAAATGGAACAAAGACCTAAATATAAGAGCCAGAACTCCAAAGTCCTAGAGGAAAACATAAGGAAGTACATCCAGGAACTTGTATTAGGCAATGGTTTCTTTGACTTCACATTCAAAGTGCAAGGAAAAAATGAAAAAATAGATAAAATGGAAAGTATCAAAAGGAAACTTTTGGTATTAATTTTAAATCCCAATTGGTAATAACAATCTTGTTCAAAGTCTTCGAAAAAATTGAACAGGAAGGAATGCAACCATACTCATATGAAGTTACTATCACTATAATATCAAAGCCAAAGAAAGATATGAAGAAAGAAAATTATAGATAAATTTCTTTAATGAATATACATGTAAAAATCCTCAACAAATGCTTGCTCAACGAATCCAAAACCCATAAAAAATATGCGTCAAGATCATGTGGACTTTATACCAGTTATGCAAGGGTGGCTCAATATAAGAAAAATAATCAGTGTAATACACCAAATTAATAAATTGAAGAAGAAAACAATCACATGATCCTCAATTGATGCAGAAAAGGCATTTCACAAAATACAACACCCTTTCTTGATAAAAACACCCTGAAAGATAGGAATAGAAGGAAGCTTTCTCAATATGATAGAGCACATATATGATAAACCCACATTTAATATTGAACTTAGTGGTGAAAGACTGAAACCTTTCCCACTGATATTGAGAAAAAGGCAAGGATCCCCACTCTCCTCATAGTTATTCAATATTGTGCTAGAAAATCTTTCTAGAGCTAAGGTGATTCTAGTGTAAATAATATATAGTTCTAATTTTTTTCATGAAATACAAGACCCTACAATGTTCCATAGACAATTAGTCTTATATAAATGCCACTATCCATCATGTTAGACATTAGGGAATTTAGAACTTAAGTATATCCCAATAGGAAGCACAAAATCCACAAGTGAACTCCTGGATTGGTTCATCCGAGCTCAAGAGTTCAGCTGTGTTTTTATATATTTGCTTGTCACATAGTAGTGTACTAAGTCTTGAGGAGGGCAAAGACCTCTCAAAAGCTCTTTAATTTTAATAGATTATGGTTGACATAGTTTTTATTGTTCTTAATATTTAGTGATCTTCCGTATAAGAGGATTGTGCCCCAGTACAATACATAAATTTGGTCATTTAGCAAGCTTATGCCAAATAAAAGAGAATGGAAAGGAAGACTGGATTCAGGAACTTGATTATCTTTGCCATAAACTATTTTCTCTTTGAAACTTAGGTGGGAGGTGGGGGTTGTACAATTCTCCTTAATTTCAGAGTGCCAAACTGTAGCTAATACACAAAGAATATTGTTCATAATTTACAACTAAATCTAATTTCACCAAGAATTGAGGTTTAATGCAAGCATAACATAGAATAAGATTATTGATACTATCTAGACTGGAGTACCAATTAATATTCTTATAAATAATATTTGATAATAATATTTGCTTAAATTAATTTTTGTTATATTGTCAGATATTTACCTTTTTCTAGTGTGCTGATTTTGATTTTGTTTTAAAGCATTTTAATGTTAATATACATATCCACTTCTGTGTAATTCCTATCTATATTGTATGAGTGATATATTCACTCACTTGTTTACATAGAATTTTGCATTCTTTATATTTAGGGGAAGAAAAAAATCTAATTAAATTTATGAATATTTTTAAATTATTGTTTGGTTTTGTTTCTTGTATAAGGAATGCTTACATTCAGTAATATACTGAAGACTATTTTGTTAGTCTTTAAAATATAATTTTGACTTTCAAATTTTGTCATTTAACCATTTTTTTGTATAGTGAGAGGTAGGTATCAAGTTTTATTTTATCCAATATGATTACCCAATTTTACAAGTGCCATTACATATTATTTTTACTATATTTCTATACATTTCTTTTTTTCTTTTTAAATATTTTTTAATTTTTTCTAAAAGATACTTAGATTACATTAAATGTTACATTAAAAAAATAAAAGTGATTCCCATTTGCCCCACTGCCCAGTCCTCCCATTTTTTCCCACATTAACAACTTCTTTCATTAGTGTGGTACATTCATTGCAATTGATGAACACATTTTGGAGCATTGTCACTAAGGATGGGTTATAGTTTACATTGTACTTTTTATATTTAAAAGATACTTAGATTACATAAATGTTTACATAAAAAATATAAGGGTTTCCCATATGCCCTACTCGCTACCCTTCCCACATTTTCCCACATTAACATCCTTTGTCAGTGTAGTGCATTTGCTAAAAATCGATGAACACATTTTGGAGCATTGTGACATGCATGGATTATAGTTTATATTGTAGTTTACCCTCTCTCCCACACATTTTGATAAATCATGGCAAGATATATAATGGCCTGTATCTGTCATTGAAGTGTAATTCAGGACAATTCCCAAGTCCTAAAAATGTCATCACATTACCCCTATTTTTCCATCTCCTTCCTTTCATAACCTCCAGTGGTTACTGCCTTCACATTACTGATAAACATTCTTCCAATGCTTGAATCAAAAATCTATAGTGGAATAACTGTAAGTCTACTCTAGTCCATTGTTCATTTCCCAATCTTGAGGATTCTGGGATGATAATGCCCACTCCAATTCCAATTGAGAGGAGGATTGGATCCCATGAGGCAGATGGATGGGACTATCTTGCTTGCAGTTGCAGACTCTCTCTTTTCCTTGGGATGATCATTGTCCATCACCATCTCTTTGTGAGATGTCCTGGGTGAGTCCAATGAGCTAGAGAGTAGGTGTTGCAACTTTGTTGAGATTCAGGACCC
The DNA here is from genome assembly GCA_029593785.1 of Cabassous unicinctus. NCBI lineage: Eukaryota > Metazoa > Chordata > Mammalia > Cingulata > Chlamyphoridae > Cabassous > Cabassous unicinctus. Next base: position 9,282 of record JAQZBX010060861.1, read on the forward strand.
AACTGGTACATAGACAGCCAAAAGATTTAAGTCACTGGACATACACCTATCAACTCTAATATTAAATATAGGATCAAATAGAAGGGGCAGAAGAGCCATGTGTAGGGAAACCACAACTGAGTTCAACTTTGTCACTCTGGGGAGCATAAATTCCAAAGTAGTGTCTACTGACAGGGCACAAAACTTCTGTGTTGTCTTCCTTGCCTATAGTGTCTGGATGTCTCCAGAGCCCTTAGGTGACCTGCTATTTGAGGCAATATTTACAACAGCAGTCAGTGAGATCCTGCTGAGATGTGCTTAAGCATAACCTCTGGAATGACCTCCCGACTCATTTTGAAGTCTCTTAGCCATATAAACTCATTTGTCTTTACACTTTCTCATTTTTGTCAAGATCTTTTTCCAGATGAATTGCTTGTTGGTGCTTGGTAGTTGTATTAGTCAGCCAAAGGGGTGCTAATGTGAAATAGCAAAAATGGGTTGGTCTTTATAAAGGGTATTTATTTGGAGTAGAAGTCCACAGATACCAGGACATAAAGCGTTAAGTTTCTTCTCTCACCAAAGTCCTTTGCCACATGTTGGAGCAAGACAGTTGCCAATGTTTGCCAGGGTTCAGGCTTCTTGGGTTCCTCTCTTCCTGGGGCTGCATTTCTCTCTGGGCTTAGCTCCTCTGGTTCCTCCAAAAGGTCAGCTGTAGACTATCAGGTGAACGGCTCACTTCCTTTTCCTGGGGCCTTATTTCCAACAAGAAAACTCCAACATCAAAACTGCTTCTCAAAAAACTGCTTCCTCTGTCTTTTGCCTTGCCTTTTATATTCGATTCCCCCACCTACCAAGGGGTGGGGCTCAATGCCCTACTGAGGTGGCCCAGTCAACGCCCTAAACATAACTTAATCATGCCCAGATTAACAGATCAGTTTACAAGCATAATCCAATTATATTTTTGGAATTCATAATTACATCAAGTTGCCCAATGGGCTACAGTGGTAATCCCTCAGTGCCACACAGGCTCATCCCTGGGAGTCATGGCCCCCACTGGGGGGGAAGGCAATTCTTTTACATGTTGAGTTTGGCTTAGAGAGAGGCCACATTTGAGCAATAAGGAGGTTCTCAAGAGGTAACTCTTAGGCATCCTATAATACCAGGTAAAGTTTTAATTTCAAAAATAACATTTCAAATGTACAGTCATCAATATCTAGGGTCCTTCAATAGTCCATCCTTCTTCACTAGTCACTGCCCTTGTACTCAGGGGATTCTTGCTGTGCCATTAGAAAATGTGGCAGAGCTCCCCAGGATGGGAATTTGCTATCTTAGTGTTATTGTGTGAATGTCCACCCACTATGACAATGCCCCATGACAACCTGAACACATTCATATGCCTTATAGGAATGCACCAGGTGCACTTCCTCCCATGCCTACCCCATGACTGATACCTCACTACAATAATCCTCCCCTGCCACAGTTGTAACCCTTCCTGATCTAAAATATCTTCCAAAGTGATGCCAAAAAATAACCAAATACAGTTAATAAGAAAATGAACTAATAATGATGGTTTTAAAAATAACAAATAAAATACAAAAATTTTAAAAAAATTGAAATAATAAAAAATAATTAAAAAATATAAAATTAAATTTTTTTACATTATGTCTTTCTTCACTTAAGATCTGTTGTCTTGTACGTACAGTGACATTTTCTTCCATTTATTCCTGAATTTTTTTATTTTGTCTTCAAAAAAGCTTTGAAATACAGAAAAGTCACATAGAGAATATAGCAGATTCCCATATACCCAAGACCATCCCCCTATTCTGCCTTCCCCTATTAATAACATTTTATATGTGAATGGTACATTTGTTACAATTGATGTACAAATATTGAAATATTGGTAACAACCATGGTCAATGATTTACATTGTGGTTTACATTTTGGACCAGGGAATTTTATAAATTTTGAAGTAATTTAACCTGGCCTGTATCCAGAAAGATCATGTAGAACAATATTCCACCTATTCTATTCCTCCCTCCTCCTCCCTCTCCCCTAAGATCTCACAGAAACCACCCAGCTTCACTCTTTGAGGAACAAGATTCATATTTACTTCCAAAACATTGAGGGCTTGACATACTGGCCTGTCCTCCCATATTAGGCACTGCCCATGTTATCTATTTGAGAACATAGCAGGACATCCCAGGATGGGAGTCTAAAACCTTCCTGCTCTTTATGTGTGTTTCCACTCACAGATACAACACACTATGACAAGATGAGCAATCACACACTACCTAGAATACTGCCACAGCTGCACCCTGTCATGCATGCCCTCCACATATGTGATGGTTAAGCTAATGTGTCAACTAAGCCAGGTAATTGTGCCCAGTTGTTTGGACAAGTAAGCACTGGACTAATTGTAATGCAAGGATATTTATGGACTATGGTCACCAGTGAGTTTACTGCATAGATAGCTGATTACATCTATATCAATCAGGGAGTTGCCATCAGCAATGAGTGAGGCTTTATCTAATCAGTTGAATTCCTTAAAAGGGGACATGATTTCAACATTCAGAGAGAATTTCCCAGCTCATCTTTGGATAGCCAACATCTCCCAGAAACATCAAAGTTCTTCACTGGACTTTCATCAGATCCTCTGGTTTGCAGCCTGCCTGTTGAACTTGGACTAGTGCATCCTTATGGTCATGTGAAAGGCTCTTATAAAATCTCAAATTATTGACCAATGTCTCATGTTGATTCTGTTTCCATAGAGAACTCTGACTAATAAAGCTTGGTACCAGGAGTGGTTCTTGAGGAACAGAGTCTTAAACATGGGATGTATGAGATGGTTCTGGGAGTTTGTCAATTGGTTTCTACTCTAATTGGACTCCCTTTCCAAAATGAAAAGGCTGCTAACAGTCACCGGATGAGCTGGCATTAGAGATACACAAAATATCATCAATGGATTCACCTACTTCCACACTCATAAGAAGCAAGGATTTGGGTGAGAGTGTTTTCAACACCTTAACAGAGTTTTGTGGAGTCAAAAGGTAAAATGATGTTTGCTGGCTCCTCGTAGAATGTCTGGCCATAGTTACAAATGAAAGAGATGGGCTAAAGGCTTCAAATTTGAAACTTAAACACCACATGAATGATGTGAAATTTTCTATGTGAACTCTGAAAGAAAATCTTGTCCCCTGTAGCCACAGATTTGGGATATCTCAGAACCAAACTTAGACTCTCATTGTATAAGTAACAGACTTACAAAGGAAATTAAATCTCAACCCCACAAGGTTTCTGCAGTTAAAGTGAAGCCATTGATTGGAAAGGAGTGGAACCCAGAGAATTGAGATAGAGAAATATGGGATGATGATTATAATGGTGGGGACATTGGAACCCTAAATTCTGCTGAGACTTTGCCAGATAAACCTGTGAAGACCTACACTGCAGAAACCACACTTGTCAAGCTTGTATTACCCAACCTCCAGCCTGCCCCAGGGAATCCAGACCTCCTTCCAGCCCTGAGGTGGGTACCAGCCAAACTGAAACCTACATTGCCAAGCCTATGTCCTACCCCAGGGTGTCTGGACCTCTTCCCAGCCCTGAGGCAGGTACCAGCTAAACTCCAGGATGCATTGCCCAGCCTCCAGTCTTCCTTTAGGAATTTACTTTCCAACCCCTGCCTGAAGAGATTAATCTTGCCTCACCAGAAGAAAATGATTAGGGAATGCCCTGAGGTCAGTAGCTTGAAAGACATTTCTAATCATTCTCATACCCAACCCCACCACTCCTCTTGTCTTCAAGATGTATTACTCGACTAAAATCACAACAAGCCCCCAAAGGTAAAATACAAAGTGTGATCCATGAGAAAGTATGTTTACTCTGAAAGAACTGCATTAGTTTTCCAACTTATATACACAGAAATCAGGGGACTAGGTGAAGGAATGGATACTAAGTGTATGGGATAATGGTGGGAGGAATATAAAGTTGGATAAGGCTGAATTTATTGATATGGGTGCACTTAGCAGTAATTCTGGATTTAATGCTGTATCTCAAGGGGCTCTAACAGTTTGTTTGGGTGGATCAAAAGATGGCCTAGAATGTCTGAGTTTGAGATGTCCAATTTGCTCTGATATATGGGAGAAGAGGGAATTCAAATGGTTAGAGGGATTGGAAAGCTACAGTGGATTTACCATTTGAGACCTGCCCACCAACACCAGGAATGTCCAGAGGACACATCTTTAATCAGGACGGTAAAGAATAAATTTCTAAGACTAAATCTACCTTCCCTGAAAAACTCTGTGGTTGCTTTTCTCTGTAGACCAGATATTCCTGTAGGGAGGGCTGTAACAAAATGAGATTTCTTAAACATTATCTGGATGATCAGATCATGGTCTGGTAAAAGTCAAGTATCTGGAGTTAATCACCAAAGACAAGGTGGGCAAGGCTACAGCAATGAAAAGAAGATTCAAAGCAGCACTCAAAATAGTCTGAGTCACATAGATTTATGGCATTGGCTAATACATAATGGGGTCCCTAGAAGTGAAATAGATGTGCAGACTACTAAATTTCTTCTGGATCTGTATAAACAGAAGGGTTCTACAAAATCCTAACTCAAATTACAGATGCACAGAATCTCAGTCCCTTAATCAGTTCCTAGATTTGAGACAGTTTACAGACACAGAGCTTCATGAATGAGGTGAAGGTCAGGTCCCTTTGGGGAAGGATCCTGTTAACCTGCCAAAAATTTACACTGCTAATCTTCCTACCACCCTTTCCCCAAGGGAACCTGCAGCCTTTTACCAGAGTAACTGTGCATTGGGGAAAAGGAAATGATCAAACATCTCAGGGATTATTAGACACTGGCTCAGAAGAGACATTAATTCCAGAAGACCCAAAATGTCACTGTTGTCTATCAGTCAAAGCAGGGGCTTATGGAGGTCATGTGATTGATGGAGTTTTATCTTGTCTGTCTCACAGTAGGTTTAGTGGGTACCAAGAACCATTCTGTGCTTATATCACCAGTAACAGAAAGCATAATTGGAAATAGAAAGCATAATTAGAATAGACATACTCATCAAATGGCAGAATCCCTACATTGTATCCCTGACTTGTGGAGTGAGGGCTATAATCATTGGAAAGGACAAGTGGAAGAAACTACAACTGCATCTACCTAGGAAAATAGTGAATAAAAAAGCAATACCAGACACTTGGGGGGATTGCATAGATTAGTGCCACCACTAAGGATTTGAAGGACACAAGGGTGGTGATTCCCACCACATTCTCATTCAATTTTCCTATTTGTTCTGTGCAGAAAATAGATAGATATTGGAGGATGACAGTAGATTATTGTAAACTTAGCCAAATTGTGACTCCAATTGCTGCTGCTATCCCAGATGTGGTATGATTGTTTGAGCAAATCAACACATCCCCTCGTACCTGGCATGCAGCTGTAGACCTGGCAAACACTTTTTTCTTAATTTCCCTTAATAAAGACCACCAGAAACAGTTTGTTTTCAGCTGGAAAGGCAAGCAATATACCTTCACTGTCCTTGCTCATGGGTATATCAACTATCCAGCCTTATGTCAAAATATTGTCAGCAGGGACCTTGATCATCTCTCCCTCCACAAGACATCACACTGGTCCATTATATTGTTGATATCATGTTGATAGGACCTAGTGAGCAAGAAGAGCAAAGACTCTAGACTTTCTTGTAAAGCACTTGTGTGAGAGGATGAGAGATAAATCCAACAAAAACACAGTGTCCTTCCACTTCAATAAAATTTCTAGGTGTCCAGGGGTTTGGGGCATGTTGAGATATCCCTTCTAAAGTGAAGAATAAGCTGTTACTTCTGGCACCTCCTATGAACAGAAATGAGGTACAATGCTAAGTTGGTCTCTTTGGAATTTGGAGACAATACATTCTTCATTAGGGTGTACTACTCTGGCCCATTTATCAAGTCACCAGAAAAGCTGATAGTTTTGATTGCAGACCAGAACAAGAGGAGGCTATGTGACAGCTCCAGCCTGCTGTGCAAGCGCTACTAGCACTTGGACCATATGATCCAGCAGATCGAATGGTGCTGAAAGCTTCAGTGGCAAATAGAGATGCTGTCTGGAGATTTTGGCAGGTCCCAATAGGAGAATCACAATGAAAACCCTTAGGGTTTTGGAGCAAAGCCCTGCCATCCTCTGCAGATAACTACTCTCCTTTTGAGAAACAGCTTTTAGCCTGCTTCTGGGCCTTAGTAGAAACTGAATGCTTAACCATGGGCCATCAAGTTACAATGAGACCTGAGTTGCCTATCATGAGCTAGGTGTTGTGTCACCCAGCAAATCATAAAGTTGGGTGATCACAGCAGCAATTCATGATAAAGTGGAAGTGGTATATACAAAATAAGGTTTGATGAGATCATGAAGGCCCAAATAAGTTAAATGAGGAAGTAGCACAAATGCCCATGGTCACCAACACTGCCATGTTACCTTCTCCTTCCTAGTCCACAGCTTTGGCTTCTTGGGAAGTCCCTTACATTCATTTGACTGAGGATGAGAAAAATCATGCCTGGTTTACAGATGGTTGTGCACAGTATGCACGTTCCACCTGAAAGTGGAAAGCTGCAACACTGCACCCTTATTCTGGGACATCCCTGAAGCCTAGTGGTGAGTGCAAATCCTCCCAGTGGGCAGAACTTCAAGAAGTGCACCTAATTGTTCATTTTGCTTGGAAGAAGAAATGGTGAGAGGTGCATTTGTATACTTATTCATGGGCGGTTGCCAATGGTTTGGCTGGGTGGTCAGGGTCATGGAAGGAACATGATTGGAAAATTGGTGACAAACAGGTCTTGGAAAGAGCTATTTGGTAGACTTGTCTGAGTGGGTAAAAAACATGAAAATATTGTATCCCCCCTGAATGCTCACCACAGAGTGTCTTCAGCAGAGGAAGATATTAATAGTCAAATGGATAAGATGACCAGCTTTGTGGCGAATGCTCAACCTCTTTTCCCAGCCACTCCTGTAATTGCCCAATGGGCTCATGAGAAAAAGTGGCCATGGAAGTTGGAATGCAGATTATGCATGGGTTCAGCAACATGAGCTTCCCCTCTCCAAGGCTGACTTGGCTACAGACACTGCTGAATGCCCAATCTACCAGCAGCAGAGATTCACACTCAGTCCCCAATATGACACTATTTCTCTAGGTGACTAGCCTGCTACCTGGTAGCAGGTTGACTACATTGGCCCACTTCCACCATGGAAGGGGGAGCAATTTGCTTTAACTGGAATAGACATATACTCCAGATATGGTTTTGCATTGCCTGCAGGTAGTTCTTCTTCCAAAACTACTATCTGTGGACTTATTGAATGTTGTATCCACTGCCATGACATTCCACACAACATTGCTTCTGATCTAAGAACCCATTTCACAACAGAGGATGTGTGGGAATGGCCACATGACCATGAAATTCACTGGTCTTACCATGTTCCCCATCACCCTGAATCAGCTGGATTAATAGAATTGTGGAATGGTCTTTGAAGACTGAATTGTGGTGCCAACCAGGTGGTAGCAATACCTTGCAGGCTGGGGCAATATTCTCCAGGAGGCTGTGTATGCTTTAAATCAGTGCCCACTCTATGGTGTTATTTCTCCAATAATCAGGATTCATCGGTCCTGGAATCAATGGGTGTAAATGGGAGCGGCACCACTCACTATTACCCTTAGTGAACAACTAGGAAAATGTTCTCTTCCTGTCCATTCAACCTTAAGTTCTGCTGGTTTACAGGTTTATTCCCAATAAGAGGAGTGTTGCCACCAGGGAATACAATGATTCCATTGAAATGGAAGTTCAGATTGCCCCGTTGTAACCGTTCGCGAATTTGATGTAATTATGAATTCCAAAAATATAATTGGATCATGCCTGTAATCTGATCTGTTAATCTGGGCATGATTGAATTATGATTAGGGC
>JAQZBX010060862.1:0-17219 GCA_029593785.1 Cabassous unicinctus
AAAGTTGCAAAGCAATGAGATGTGATGTGCTACTGCACCAGTAACCGCATTGCAACGAGCCACGAAGAGAAACAGCAGGTTGTGCAGGAGGCTCGTTCACAACCTGAGGGGAATTCTCCAGAAGTATTGCAAGCCCATGCAAAAGATAGAATTTCTCTGCCCAGTTCCTTTCTCTCACTATTATTCTCATCACCATAGACCTGAAACCTGAGGAAACGTTGACTCTCCCATCTCTTCCATTTTGACAGCCACCAAGGTCCACACCTGTGCTTCTGAACACTGAGTAGATAGAATTTAACACTAAGGGTCTTCTGTCTATTCTTCCTTTTGTCATATTTCCAGTTCCACTTTCCTTGTATGCCCACAGCCACCATGAGAGTCTAAGCCGGTGGTTCTCAAGGTGTGGCCTGCGCCAGCATCAGCTAGGTGCCCTCTTAAAACACAGATGACTGGGAAGGCAATGTGGCTCAACTAGCTGGGCGCCTGCCTACCACACGGGAGGTCCTGGGTTCAGTTCCCGGTGCCTCCTGGAGAAGGCGAGCAAACAATAAGCAGACAGATGAGAGTACCATCTGGGGGAGGGAGGATAAGTAAAGAAAAATAAATAAATTTTTTTTTTTTTAAAAGACACTTCCAAAAAACAAACAAATAAACAAAAACACCACAGATGTCTGGGCCCCACCCCATAGTCTCTGATTCCCTAGGTGCGGGGCAGGGCCTGAGAAATGGCATCTGTCCAGGTTGCCAGGTGATGCCGATGCTGATGGCTTGGGGGCTTCTGAGTCTTGTTTCTATTCTCTACCAAACTAAAGTAGTCACACAGTCTCTCTTATGGGCCGTTTTGAGGATCAAACAGGATAATGAATTGAAAACCTTAGCAATTGTAGAGAGTCAAATAAATGGCTGCTAAAGGAAAGGGTGGGAGGAATTCCTAACTACTCAGCAGCTGGCCAGAGTCCCCGCTTGTCTATGAAATGATGAGGAACTTGTGACCAGCACCAAGGAACAGTGGCACATCTGGGTGTGGTGCAGAATCGGAGCCTTGTCCAACAGTTAGGTGCAGCTACTCTGACCATATTCATGAGAACGGAGGGAAAGGATGGGCTCCAAAAATGTTTCTGCAGTAATAATAATAATAATAAGCAAAAATTAAATAATGTTGGATGAAAAAGACCCACGCCGCAATGGCCAACCACAATAACTTGTAATGGCGTCTGCAGGAAAATATCTACTTGAGTGTCGTTCCAGGAATCCAGAGAACTCTGGATACCATTTATTCCACCTTGTTTCTGCCATTCTTTTGGGTAAACATCATGTGGACCAAGAGTAAAAGTTCACATCTCCATCTGTTGTCTCACTGGGGCAGAGTTTTTCCTTTAAGTCTCAGAGGTTTTAAAAAAAAAAAAAGTTCCAAGAGCTGGCTTGATTTTCCTTGGCATGGAATTCACTTATTTTGAATGGCACAGTTACAGGTTTCACTACAGAATGGCAACCTCACTGCATTTCAGCCAAGAATCTCACACTAAAGAAAAAAAACTTCCCAAGACCTGCTGAAAACAGATCCAACGTCAACGTGGCCAAATTAAACTCTGAAGCCAAGGTATGTAAAAAATTAGTATTCTCATGTTGCTTGTTACTTCTTTACACAAGATACAATGGAATTTCTCTGCTGAGTCCATTAAGGACACAATTTTTCATTCAGCAAATTTTCCTTGAGACTTGGGATGGGGCCATGGATACTAATGTGCAAGCATTCCGTGGGCATTCTGGTTGCAAGGACCTTACAATGTAGTTAAAGATATGTGACAATTAACTACTACAGTGGTGCAAAGGATGTCATAAGGCAGTACATGATTATGGACTAATGAATGATAAAGATAAAAAGGGACTTCAAATTAGGGAGAGGGCCCCACAGGCTGGGATATCGACGGATGTATAAACTTGAGGCAAAATGTGAAAGGTTGGAAATGACTTCCTTGGAGAGAAAGGGGTGAGGAGAGCAGATGTTCCAGGACAGGGAGAAGTTATGAATAAAGGTATAAAGGCACAATGTGCATGCAACAGTCAAGGGGCAGAATGGGAAATAAGTACCAGTATTTACTGAGCACCTACTGTCCATTTGGTTGTGCTAAGCCCTTGAAAATGATCTCATTTCATCCTCACATCAGCTCAATGAAATAGGCATTCTCATATTTTGCAGAAATGGAAATTTTGAACTTGGAGACACCAAGTGACTTGCCTAGAGTGTGAGTTACTGGAAGGGCAGGGATTTGAACTCAGGACAAAGGCTGCAGTCAGACAGTGGTGTGCAGGATGGATTGGAGCAGGGGAGGCCAGGCCAGGCATGGCATGGTGAGAGCTTGGTCCAGGCTTCTAAGTGTGTTGTCCCAGGAGCAGCAGCAGCAGCCTCACCAGAGAGCTTGTTAGAAATGCAAATTCTCAGGCTGCACCCCAGATGTACTGATTCAAAAACTCTGGGAGTGGGACACAGCCACCTGTGTTTTACAAGCTCTACAGCTGCTGCTGCTGCATGCTAAAGTTTGAGAACCACTGGCTTAGAGCCTAGTGTGGCTAGAAAGAGGTGGACTGGTGAAAAACAAAGGAAGAATGAACAGAAGCCCATTATCAGTGTTAAATTCTATCAGCTCCGGGCTCAGACTCATACTCCAGACCTAGGTGCCTGACTGGCTATGTAGGAATGGAAGAGAGGGAGGAGCCAACGTTTCCTCAGAGGTTTCAGGTCTACGGTGATGAGAACAATCGTGGTCAGATTTGGACCTTTTAAACTTGGATTCGAGTCCTTGTATGACTTCACCTCTTTGAGTCTCAGTCGCCTCATCTGTAAAATGGAAATAGCAATACCTACCTTACGAGGGTTTTGTAGAAGCAAAATGAGTCCGTGTGAAAATATATTCTAAGCTATAAAAAGTTGTGAAAATAGAGGCTGCTAATAGGGACGGGCATGGAAGGATAAAGAGAGGCTATGGTGGTGAGCTGGCTTGTAAAAAGTGTTTAAAGTATATTTATGAAGTGATGGTTCGATAGCTAACTGTGAATGCCCCTGTGGGCAGTTAATGATATGAGAGCTTGACCCCAAGATCAGGGATGGAACTATAGATTTAGAAATCACTGGTAGAGAGATGACTTGTCAGAAGAGGATTAAAAATAGCAAGCCTATCTTTATATAAAATAACACAATTAGCAAAGTTCAGAATGGTAGGGAAGCAGGGCATATGACATCCTCAAAAGTGTTTTTTGCACAGTCTAGGGAACCCTGGGGATGGATATGGGTGGAATGAAAATGGTCAACCCACGACTCTGAGACTAGGCGGTGCTGCTAGGACCTTTGAGAGAACAAATTTAAAAAGTAAAATAGGAAATGAACCAGAACAGATGTATCTGGAATATGTAGCCAGTACAGTATTCAGTCTACAAATTCAGATTTACAAGAAATGTGGCTTATTATTATTATTATTTTTTTTATTTTGTGGTTTATTTTCTATCAATACTTACTTTGAAAAAAGTTTCTAGAAGAATATTTTATTGAGATACAACTTGCATACATGGTGTGGCAGTTTGAAGTTATTTTATGAATCCCACAATGAGAAAGATTATGTTTTTAAACTAATTTATTCCTGTGGGTGTGATACCCTTTGTTTGCATTAAATTCAGCTGAGGGGCCTTTGATTAGATTAATTGATAAGATAAATTTTGGGCTTTTGATTGGACTGTCAGTGGGGCATGGTTCATGTTGAGTCTCCGCCCTCTTGCTGGTTCTGGTAAAAACGGAGTGGATGTGGCTCAGGTTGAGCACCTGCTTCCCACATGGGAGGTCCCAGGTTCGGTCCCCAATGTCTCCCCAAAACAAAAACAAACAACAAGCAAACAAACAAACAAAACCAAAAACCAACTTGGGGGAGTCGATGTGGCTCAGTGGTTGAGCATCACGTCCCACATACAAGTCCCAGATTCAATCGCTAGCCCCCCGTAACTCAAAAAACAAAAACAAACAAACAAAAAACAGACACAGAGACAGACATACAGACATAGGAAAAGGAAGCCACCATTTTTTATCCTGCCATGTGAGGGAAGACTAGAGCACGGCTTAAGCATGAAGCCCCCAAGAGGGTGGGCCCAGGGAGAAGCTCAAGAGGAGATGGTGAGCCCGAAGGGGAAGGCTGAGACCTTGGCAGGGATTGGCAGCCATCTTGCTTGGCCATGTACCTGGGCAACAGAATCAACAGTAGCCAACTTTGGTGAGAAAGCAACTCTTATAGTGCCTTGGTTTGGACTTTTCATGGCCTTGGAATTGTAAGCTTTTACACCAAATAAATCCCCTTTATAAAAGCCAACCCATTTCTGGTACTTTGCATCAGCAGCCCTTTGGTAAACTAAAACACATAGAATATACCTTTTAAAGTGTACAATTCAGTGGTTTTTGGTATGTTCACAAAGTTGTGCAACTATCAACACAACCTAATTCTTGAATATTTTCATCACCCTAAAAAGAAACCCTTAGCAATCACTCTTCATTCCTTCCTTTCTCTAGGCCCTGGCAACCACTAATCTACTTTCTATTGCTTTTGATTTGCTTATTCTGGACATTTCATATAAATGGAATCATATAATACCTAGTGTTGCAACTGGCTTCTTTCACTTAACTTAGTGTTTTCAAGGTTCATCCATGTTGTAGCATGAATCAGTATTTCATTCTTTTTTGTCTTTTAAAATTATAGCCATTTTAGTGGGTATGAAGTGGTATCTCACTGTGGTTTTGATTTGCATTTCCCTAATGACTGATGGTGTTGAGCATCTGTTCTTGTACTTATTGGCCATATGTATATATTCTTTGGAGAAATGTCTATTCTAATCCCTTGACTTTTTTTTTTTTAAGAAAATTTTCATGGTTTTATTGTATAATGAGGCATTGAAACATCTGAATGAATCAATATCTGGACATTGAGGCGGCTGTTTTCTCCTTCATTTCTTTGGGTTACTAGAGCAACTTGTCAGTAAATTAACAACTTCTTGCATTACTTATTAAGTCTTTCCAAGGCATGTGCTGATATAACACAAATTCCTCCTGTCAGATGCAACTAGTCTACCAACTAAGTAAAATAAAATGGCCATCTGCATTGGGCACTGCCAGGAGAGACCTCTTTCCAAGAAAGGATATTCCAGAAGGCAAAAACCATTGACTTGCAGGAACTTTCCAAGAAAATGGAACAATGGAATGCACCCTACAGAACTGTAGATAAACAAAACCTGGTGATAAGCCAGTTTTGGTCTAGGAGAGATAGCTTATTCCCTGTACTAATCAAGGTATATCTGTCCCCCACTTTGTAAGATCCCCTATGTAAAATGGAAACTTAACGTCAGCCAATCAGAACAGTTCCTCGCTTGCTTCCATGTCTGCCCTATGTAAGCTTCTCCTTTACACCCTCTCAGCAGAGCTTCTTACCACTTTTGATTTTGCTCAAATAAACTTTAACAAAATTTTTAAATTGCCTCCATTCATCTTTTTTTATTATTATTTTTATTTTTACCGGGAGGTCCTGGGGATCGAACCCAGGTCCTTCCATATGGGAGACAGACGCCCAACCATTTGAGCTACATCTGCCCCTCCGTTCATCCTTGACACCTCCAAACATCATGCACAACATCACAGTGGCTGCAGCGTGTTGTTCCCACTCCCACCACGACCCTGCTCATTTGTGTATGATAATTGAATCATCTGGAGGAGAATGTATAGAATCGAGAAGAGGAGGAAGAGGGAAATAGCATGGTTGCCTCACTGGGTGAAGGTCACCTGAAGTTGTGCAGGCTGGCTTGAACATGTCATTGGTGCAAACCCAAGCATCGTTACTGTTCTTTAACAGGAATATATGGTGCAACCCCATGATGGGGTCTTCATTGGCCTTGAGCTGGCCCACATCCATGCTGATGATGCAGCTATCTGGAGTGGGCGGATGGTCCTGTGCCATGAGGCTGTGCTGGATTTTCTGGAATGGGAGGGTAGACAACTTTTCCACAATGGCAGCTTTCCCCTGGAACTGCTGTCTTTCTCACGTAAGACACACCTTGTTAAAATAAATTGTACCTAGTTGGGTTCTGTCAACATCAAATGACTGGTAGTAATGCTGAATGAAGGTTGGATCCAATCTGCTCCTACACTGGCCATATCCTATTCTGGTACATCACCCAGCATTGCTGAGACCCCAGGGGCTGGCATGATGGTGGTGGCAGCAGTGGCAAACAGTGCAGTCTGCCCTTGCCTATTTTTCAATTGGGTTGTTTGTCTTTTTATTGTTGAGTTGTAAGAGTTCTTTATATACTCTAGATATAAATCCTTTATCAGATATGTGATTTGCAAATATTTTCTCCCATTCTGTACAATATTTTTCCACATTCTTAATAGTGTCCTTTGAAGCACAAAAGCTTTTAATTTTGATGAAGTCTAATTTAGCTTTGATTGTTTGTGCTTTTGGTGTCATATCTAAGAAACCATTGGCTGATTCAAGGTCAAGAAGATTTGTACCTTTGGTTTCTTCTAAGAAAACATTTAGGTCTTTGATCCATTTTGAGTTGATTTTTGTATGTGGTGTGAGGCAGGGGTCTAACTTTATTCTTTTGTGTGTGGATATCCAGTTGTTCCAGCACCATTTGTTGAAAAGACTATTCTTTCCCCATCAAACTGTCTTTGCACCCTTTTTGAAAGTCAATTGACCATAATTTAATTGTAATGGTTTATTTCTGGACTTTCAATTCTATTCCATTGACGTCTATCGTTATGGCTGTACCACACTGTCTTAATTATTGCAGCATTGTAATGGAAGTGTGGGTCCTTCTATTTTGTTCTTTCTCTTCAAGTTGTTTTTTGTTTGTTTGTTTTTTGAGGGTTTTTTTTTGTTGTTGTTGTTATTGTTGCTATTTTGGGTTCCTTGCATTTCTATATGAACTTCAGATCAGCTTTTCAATTTCTGCAAAAAAGACAGCTGGGATTGGGATAGGAATTGTCTTAAATCTGTAGAACAATTAAGGGAGTGTTATGGATTGACTCATATCTTCCACAATGATAACCCCTGATCCTGTGAATATGAATTCATTTGTAATTGGGATCATTGAAGATGTTATAAATTAAGGTGAGGTGAAACTGAATCAGGGTGAGCCTTAATCTGGTATGACTGTAGTCCACATAAACAGAGGAAATTTGGACACAGAAGAGTAGGAGACAGAGGGAGACAGATGGCCAAGAGACGGAGGTAGAGACTGAGCTATGGCTTGCTAACAAGTGACCATCAGTATGCTACAGACTTGATCCTTTCAAAACCTTAATTTTGGACATCTAGCCTCCAAAACTGAGAAACAATAAGTTCCTATTGTCATCTGCTATAGCAGCCCTGGCAAACTAAGACAGGAAATATTGCTATCTTAACAATACTAACTCCTCCAATCCATGAACATGGGATGTCTTTTTTTATTAGTTTAGGTCTTTTAAAATTCAACAACGTTTTATAGCTTTTTGTGTATAAGTCTTATGCTTATTTTGTTCAACTTATTCCTAAATGCTCTTATTCTTTTTTATGCTATTGTAAATGGAATTGTTTTCTGAGTTTCATTTTTTGACTGTTCATTACTAATGTACATAAACACAATAGATTTTGTGTATTGATCTTGTATCTTGCAACCTCCTGAAACTGTTTATTATTTCTAATAGGTTTTTTGGTATGTGTGGATTCCATAGGTTTTTTCATATACAAGGTCATGTCATCTGCAAACAGAGACCACTTTACTTCTTCCTTTCTAATCTGCATGCCTTTTATTTCTTTTTCTTGTCTAATTGTCCTGGCTTTGCCTTATATTTTCACAATAATTTCCTCTAGAGCTCTGTTTCTGCCAAGCAGTGGAAACATGACGATCAGTCAATTGAGGATCTGCCCTGGGTTTCCTGGATTTGTTTCTTAGGTGCTTATACAGAAGCAAGTCATCAACACTCAAGGGAGGAGTGTGTTTGGTCCTTGGTGTCATCATCATTCTTTGTTCTCATCTAACCTTCAATCATTGGAACCCGCAGATCACAGCTATGTCCTCCCCAGTCCAAGTGTAAGGCCTCTTAAGATATCTAGCTCTCTGTGCTGTGTTTTCATGGCCCTTGGCACCTCAGGAAACATTCAGCAGCTCCCAACTTTCTTTGGAATGCCAGCAGACTCTGTGGAGGCTATTTTGGATTTGTCTGCCTAGCTGTCCCAGCCTGTGGGGCACAGGAAAACATGCATCCTGGGCTCCTTCCTGGGCATGGGGAGTATACATTTCCTTTGTTTAGGATTCCCCCAACCAACCTAGAGCTTCTGTCATTCGACTCTGTACCCCAGGGTTTGGCCCTGCATTGAAGCAGGCCAGGGAGCCCATCTCACAGGCACTCACCACCATCTAACTCTTGTCATTTCCCATATATAGAGTTTTAATGTGGTTGATGCAGTTTAGACTGGCTCTTTGCCTATTATTCTAAATCAGTAGTTCTCAACTGTAAGCGATATTGTTCCCCAGGGGACAATTAGCAAAGTATGGAGAAATTTTGGCTTGTCAAAACCTGGGGGTAGAGGGGTGTGCTATTGGCATCTAGTGGATAGAGGTTGGGGATACTGCTAAATCCCACCAAAGCACAAGACAGCCCCTCACAATGAAAAATCACCCAGTCCAAAATGTCAATGGTGCCAAAGTTGAGAAGTCCTGTTATTAATCTATTGTCTAAACTTTAAATCCTCCAGGATTGGGGCTTTTGAAATAATAGTTAAAACATTATAATCTAATTTTCTGCTGTTGCATTGCCATCCCTGAGGCATGGAGGCAGAAGGTTTAATTGATCAGGAAAGGGTCAAGAGCAGAAGGAAATCTCAAAACCAACACACTAGCTCAATACCATATAGCAATGAAAATGAGTAATCCATAGACACACAACAACAAAATGATGTTGAATAAAAGAAGCCCAGTACAGAAGAGTATATACAGTATGATTCCATGTCCTGGAAGTACAAAACAGGAAAAACTACTTTATTAGGGGAATTCACAGATGAACAGTAACACTATAAAGAAAAGCAAGGACATGCTTGTCAGAGAAGTTAGGATAATGGTTATCTTTGGGGTGGGGAGGTGGAAGGGAGTCGTGATGGAAAAAGGATACAAGGTGAGGGTCTAAGACACTGGCAATGTTAGTTTTTGAACTTTATATTTTCCTATATCATTACATTTTTTGTTTTATGAACCTTGATCTATATTTCTCAATAAAACGTCTTCAAAAGACACTTCAGCCAATATTAAAAAATCTCATCCTCCTGGAAGAGAAAAAGGATATTAATAGAAAAGCTAGTGAAATCCAGAAAAAGTCTGGAGTTCATGAATATACAAATGTTCATCTCACAGTTTTGACAAATGTACCATGGTAAGGTAAGATGTTAGTGACTGGGAAAACTGGGTAAGCAGTATCTGGAAACTCTAAACAATCTTTGCAACTTTTCTGTAAATATTAAACCAGTTCAAAACAAGAAGTTTATTTAAGACAAATCTCATCCTAACATACCTATAAATGCTTCCTCTAATCTTTTCATCTCTTTCTTTCTTTTTACTTTATTTTCCTTTGATGATATGAACAATAACAATGAAAATAACTATAGCTAATCTTACAACGTACTAATTGTATGCCAGGCTTGGTTCTCAGCCCTTAATTAATGTTCACTTATTTACTCCTAAGAAAATTCTAAGAGTTTGTGCTATTACTATCTCCATTTGACTGCTGAGGAAACAGAGACACAGAAAACAGTGTCTTACTACTGGCCTACCTGGTAAGTGGCAAAGAGGGTAAAACACCAGTAGCAGCAGCAGTCTGACTCCACAGTCTGTGCTCATAACATGTTGTTACTAGTGAGGATTTGGGAAGTACAGAAAAGTATGAATAAACAAGAAAAAACAGCCACTCAGATCAACCACTCTTTTCACTGGGGCAGGTTTCCTTCTTGACTTTTTCCTCTGTATATTTTAACTTAGTATATACTGGTTTGTAGCCTGATTTTTTTTTTCAACTCTAAACATGATGTCATACGCATTTTCCATGCCACAGAAAATCTAAACAAAGCGTTTAAAATATTCTGTGTATAGATATGCCATGCTTTACTTACCTCTTTCAAGGATGTTGGACATTTTAGTTGGATCCAATTTCTTTGTCATTATATATAAAACTGTTATGAACATCCTCATCCTAAATATATGTCCACTTTGGGGATTTTTTGCTCAGCTTCTGTGTTTCTGTCACCTACTCCTCTCTCAATGATATGACTGGGAGGTAAGGAGGAGGAGGATTGAACTAGAAGATGGTCTTTCTTGATATTTTTCACAAAAGAGCATTTTTGCTTCAAGAACTGCCTGGGTCCTTGCAATAATTTATTATGCCAAACAGGTCTATAAATTAACAGGATACACTTTAGTATAAAAATGGGCAAGCTTTTTAAAATTCTATATCTCATATCATTCAATTTCCCCCCTTCCCTTTCAAAAGAGAATGGTAGATTTTCCATGCTTTGGAAAAGAGGGAAGCAATTCTGAGTAATATCCCTCTTTACAATTGATGGAAGAGAGATGTCAAGGTGAAGTGGAATAAGGTAATGATGGGAATAGTTAAGGATGAGCAAACAAGTAACATTTCAAATCTCCCAGTAATATATCAAGTGCTCTTTGACATGCAGTGTCTCATTTATTCCTCTGGACAATGCTACAGGTAGATATTTCCATCTCTGTTATATAGATGAGGAAGCTAAGGTTCAAACACCAGCCAGCTTCAGAAGAAGTAGCGGGCAAGATAATACAGGATGAAATGGGAGGGGGAAAAACTGCAGAGCAACCCCTTTGTAATACATGGCTCTGAGCACGATACTGTATAGTCCTTGAATTGGTACTTAATATTCACTGGAAAAAGAAAAACACTATACAAATACCCAAATCCCTTATCTTTTAGGTCAGAATCCTAAATTTAAGAAATTCTACTGCAGATATTTACATTAAATTCCATGCATTGGGGGTGAGGTTGGAGTGGGAGTGTGGCTCCTGCAAGTCTATGTCCTTGCCACTCAGAGGGTGGTCCATGGTCCAGCAGCACCAGCTAGTACATGGGAGCTTGTTAGACAGGTGGAATCTCAGACCGTATCCTGGAGCCACTGACTCAGGATCTACATTTTGACAAGATCCCAGGAGGTTCGTGTGCATATTAGAAGTTTGAGAAGCAATACTCCAAGGTTTAATTAAAATGAACTCTTCTCTTTGGGGTGTATATTAGCTCAATGCAGTACTTACAAGCCAGAAAATAGGTTTTCCAGCTCAGTTATATTCACAAACGTTGCTCAATGAATAACTGCTAACAGCATAGGTTATCTGGGGACTCTTAGAAATGTAGACCTGGAATAAGAGAATTTCAGCTCTGCCAACGTTTTCTACCCTACTCCTACCTCTAACTACAGCCAATTCCAATGTATTCCAAAGTTCCAAGATGGAATGGTGTGGGGAGTATGTGGGAATATCCTGTTAGGAGAAACAGCTGATATCTAGCTGCCACTCTGGGTGGTATACCTTCCGAGAAAGTGCAACCACCACAAAGGCAAAACATGATACTACTGGGACGTAAGGAGCAGGAGGATTGTACCAGAAAATGGTCTCTCTTGATACCTTTTCACAAAAGTGCATTTTTGCTTCAAGAACCGGCAGGGTCCTTAGAGAGGAGATAGTCCAACCTCCTTTGTTTTACATATGTTTTACATATGAGCTTTTACCAGGATCACACAGTTCCTAGGAAGCAGCAGATTCAGTGGCCACATTTGGTTCTTGAGCTTCTA
Organism: Cabassous unicinctus; assembly: GCA_029593785.1. Taxonomy (NCBI): domain Eukaryota; kingdom Metazoa; phylum Chordata; class Mammalia; order Cingulata; family Chlamyphoridae; genus Cabassous; species Cabassous unicinctus. The sequence goes on from JAQZBX010060862.1 coordinate 11,877, forward strand.
AGCTCAGTCCTTCCCCCATACGACATGCGATGCTCTGACAGATTGGAACTCAACATCCATTTCCAGCTCCTTGTAGTGCATCTCCTGCACCTGCTTCAAAAGCAAGAAAGCACCCTTCCCAGACTCTCCTATAGATAGGGACCTGGCTATGATTTGGGCTACTTCCATTAGATGCACTCCCAAGATGCCTGAAGAGGGAGGTTAGCACAAGGCCTTTCTGCTCTTTCTGCAGGCAAACTCAGTCACGGAGAAGCGACTTTCTGCAGCAGAGCTTCCTGGGGGTCAGGGGCTGTGTAAGAACATCCCGTTTTTGCCAGTGCAGATCTAGGACATGAGGCAACTGAAGCTTTCTTACCTCTCATTTGCCTCAGTGGTGCTCTGGAAGGTACATGTTCCAGGAAGCTTCTTGATTTTCCACCTTTCTTTTTTTTTTTTTTTTGAGGTACTGGGGCCGGGATTGAACCTGGGACCTCCTATGCGGGAAACCAGTGCTCAACCGTTGAGCCACATTGACTCCCCTGAGTTCGTTTTATCGTTTGTTGGCTTGTTGTTTGTTTTTGTTTTTAGACAGCACAGGGAACCGAACCTGGGACCTCCCATGTGGGAAGCAGGCGCTCAACCGCTTGAGCCACATCCACTCCCTCCACCTTTCTAACCATGGTGAGGCAGCAGCTCCTGGAGGATCTGTTCCTCCAACCTTTCTGGTGATTTTGTAAGCACCTAATTGATGGTATTAAATCCTTCTCTGCTTAAAGTATCTACAGCACCTCTATTTTGTGCTGCTAAACCCTGACGGATGCATTCCGCACTCCTAAGCACAAGGCATAAATTTACGATAAAGTAAATTATGGTTTCAGAAGGAGCTTTGTGGAGAGCCGTTTCTCTCTCTCTCTCTGAATACTAATGTACATTGTTTGAAACACAAATGTTTTTCACAGTGTATTCTTATTTTGGAATTTATATGACATCTTCCCCTGGACTTCCTGGAACTGTAAGATTGATGCTGCAATATAAGTATTGTCAGACTTCAAAATTTTTGGCATCAGGAAAAATGCCAGAGGTTCCATTCAGTTTGAAATGGAGGTGCTGCTAAAAAACAAAAAAACAAAAAACAAACAAAACCAATTCAATAAGAGTTACTGGGGGAAAGAAAAATTTTCATTTCTGTTCTTAATGTTTCTATGCAACTTTTCTAAGACTGTGTACTTTTTTACTTTGTCCACAGTCCAGCTTGCATTCATTCACATGGCACATTTGGCCCAAAAGACACTCTGCATTAACATCCATTCAGGGGTTTGAAATTATTAATTTAGAGAAAAAATCATTTCAAAATTCTAGCTTATTTTAATAATACCAACAATATCGGCCACTATTTACTGAGATCTTACTATGTGCCAATCGCTGTGTTAAGTGCATCAACTCCTAAGCATTAGTGGATCGAATGTTCTTTTAAGGTAGATGTTAATATTTCCATTTTACCAATGATGAGACGGAGACCCAGTGAGATTAAGCATCTTGCCCAAGGTCACACCGCTAGTAAGTGACAAAGCTGACATTTGACCTCAGACCTTTTTGACTCCAAAGCTCAAAACCATTCCATCTTCCTCTCCCAAAATACCAACCACCTGAGAGAACTGACATTTAGGGTTTCATATAGTTCTAAGAATTTCAAGATGTTACTCCAAATTTTACTGTAACTTAAGGGTGCAAAGGGGATGGTTTAAAAAATATATATTTCCTTCCCCACTGAAAATTTTGGTCACATAAAGTTTTCACATATGTCTTCATTCACAGAGTTCTAGGAAAAGGGAACAGTTAGGGTCACCCATGAAAAAGTAAAGTGATCCAAAGTGTAGGACAGGAGATGTTCTTTTTTTTTTTTCTCCCTCCCTCCCATTTGAGGATTCTCTACTGTCCACATTTTGGCAAAGGTTCATGATAATCTCATTCTTGCCAGACCTCATGCCTGGCAAGGAAAAGACTCAAACACAAAGGGGCGTACGGTACAAACAAACTCAGAAACCATCAGGAAAAGCCCCTCTTCCTCCCCTACACGCCCCCAGAGGAGCTCCTGCGACTGCCACGACAACAGCGTTCCTTGTCGGTGTTGAGCTAAAAGGCCGGTCAGAGGCTACCCTTGTCTCTTTAAGTGACGCCTCTTGTTTGCCTGATCGCTATGACACAAAGGGAAGGGGGGTGGTATGCGGTAAGCCACACTCTGCCACCCAAAGGGTTTCGTTCATTTGGACATTAGCATCAAGGCCTTGGGAACTGGGACTAAATGGCTCTCTGGAACACTGCCCAGACACCCAAGCCAAGCAGCTACCTGGCTGTAAACAAATGATTGTTTCCCTTCCCTGGGTACAAGCGTCATAGAGGGGTCAGGGGTCGTTCGATCCTTGCATCATCAGCTTTTTCCCCAGGTGTAGGCTTGGGTGCCCGGAAGCAGCTCAGGGCCCCAGAAGCCCTGCTGTACCTGAACCTTGTGCTCCAAATCAAACGTGCAGAAATAAGCTGACTCAGCCTTGGTTGACTCTTTGGACTCAACCTTTCTCCTATAATCGCTAAGCTTGTTTTTAATAAATATTTAACTTCTTGATTAATTTCAGTGATTTCTGAGGGTAACTTTTCACAACTCAGATAATGTGCTCTCAATGCTTGCTGAGCTTTTGGCTCACTCAAAACTGTAAACACTTCAGTTTGCTTTTTGTCTCTCTAATACTCTCCCACATTATGTGTGATTGCATCGTCAATGCAAGTTAGTCTTTATTCTTTCTGCCATCAGCATAATTGCCAACATTCAAAGACGCTTGCTTCCTTTTTTTTTCAGTGCGATTGGGAAAAGAATTGTTTGTTCGACCTTCACTAAATTAGTATTTTTTCTGATTTCTTATCTTTCCTCTCTAGAAACACGGCATATAATTAACTCTTAAATTCTGATGTTTTTCACTTTACTGCCTGTTCTTTGGCAATTCACCTGCTTTTCATTTCCTTTCTCCCCATCTGTTTATTCCAAGGAGGGGGCTTCCCGCCCACATCTTTATTCCATTTGCTTTTTAAAAAGCTTTGTGGTTCTTTGAAAGAAGAAAATGTTATCTGCTGCTATAGGATCCGAACCGTCTCCTTTGTCGTTCGCCTGAGCTCCTGGGTCACGTCCCTCATGCTCTGTACTTGGGTATTGGACTTGGAGGCGCCACGTAATCCCATAATGGAACCACATTTAAAAGCCGTCTAGATTCCTCAGGGTACTATTGCTCTAATATATCCCCATTACTGGAATTTGTCAATATGTGGCTGAGAGGGCAAAGCTACTGGGAGGATATTTGAAAATGGGAGAGAAGATCAGGAAGATGTAGATCTTGGCAGATTTTTTCCAGTGTTTCTGTTCCCTCCCGCCCTCCTGCCATGCCAATAGGCTTGCTTTTTTTTTTTTTTTTTAAATCTCTCTCCTTATCATTTTGTCTTTCCTTGTAATAGTAAATCCTTTAAACTAGAAGCCCAGGGATAAGATTTTCCAATCACTTACACATACCTTTCTAAAACACAAATTGAAGAGTGCTGAGCATACTGTTGTACTTCGTTTTTTTTCCATTTAAATCTGTAATTTAGAGATCATTCCAATCTCTCTCTCTGCTCTTTTATTTTACAAAAAGCTAGTATCAAACTGTTCATGACATTTTCACTTAGAAATGTCTAGTGATCATGTTTCCATGCTTATAAATATCTCCTTGAACATGATTTTTGAGCGGTCTCATTGTCCATTCCAACACCTTGTATTAGTAACGTCCCTCTGCAGCCAGCAGAGTGCCATGTAATTACCAGGTACTCCATTAATATTTGTGGACTTGACTAGACCAGACAGGACTTGAATCTATGAATTTTATAGAAAAAAAGCCACCTGCTAGATTTAAATAGTCAGAGTTGGGATTTAGAGATGCTGTGGATTTTGAGCATCCAAAGGCACCCAAGTTGGTATTTGGTTTCTTGTTTTTTTTGTGTGTTTGGGTTTTGTTTGTTTGTTTACTCTCGTTAGATCAGGGGCTCTTAACAAGGGGTCTGTGAGCTTGAATTGAAATCCAAAAAAACATTATTCTTATGGGGACGTGTTGATGTGGGTGTGATATATTTATTAAATAATACACAGTATAGTGTGGACTTGGTAAAGGGTCTGTGGTTTTCACCTAACTGGTAAAGGGGTCTGTGGAACAAAAAAGGTTAAGAACCCCTGCTTTAGAACAACCAGAATTATTTTCTGACATTCTCATTGGAGAGGGGTGGGCGTTCTCATCTCCCAGGGAAGGCACCCTGGAAATTAGTCTTCAAAGCCAGCACTGACATATCATTTGGATTTTATCTCTTGGAGATGAATTAGATATGGGTATGCCTGGAAGTCTGGAGATTGGACTAGATCTTTCTGGAGGCTTCTACTAACCCTGTGGTTTTACAATAGTACAAGGTTAGAATGTCTCTCTCATACCTGCTCTAAGATAAAATTCAGAAAACGGTGGCGATATGAATTGGAAATTACCTTGGTTGTCCCTGAAAGCTTGCGATTTGACTTTTTCTCACAAGGAGATAAAACTACTCCTTTAGTATCATGTTATTTTAATAGGTCTGAAATGATCTTTTTATTTTTATTATTTTATCTTTTGAGGTACCAGGGCCAGAGATTGAACCCAGGACCTCTTATGTGGGAAGCTGGCATTCAACCACTGAGCTACACCAGCTCCCCCAAGTTGGTTTTTTCATTTGTTTGCTTGTTTGTCTTGTTAGGAAGTAACAGGGACAGAACCCGAGACCTTGTATATGGGAAGCAGGTGCTCAACCACTAGAGTTACATCTGCTCCTTGAAATGATCATTTTTAAAGAGTAAATCAGACCATATCACTCTCCTACTGAGAATTCTCCAGTAGCTTCTCCCTGCAAATAGAAAAATATCCAACCTCCTTATGAAGGCTCTACAAGGCATTCTGTCAGGAGTCAACAAACTATGGTACCAAATCTGACCACCACAGGCCAAGCCCTGCTGTGCCTGTTCATTTAATATTTATTGTCCATGGCTGCCTTTGTGCTGCAGAGTTGTCTTTGAGATATGGAAAGATGCCCACAAAGAAAAGATTATTACCTCTCTGCTCTTTTGCAGGAAAAGTCTCCCTACCCCTGCTTACACAACCTGGCCCTTACCTATTGCAAATGACTGCAGTAACTCCCGACACCAACAACATAAAAGTCAAGTCTGACTCTAACTACTTGGAGTTAGGCCAGGCTCCACGGGTCAAGGGTGTGATCCTTACCCAGAAGCTCTTTAGACACCAGCTGCAAGCTGGAGGGGGTAGGGTGGGG
>JAQZBX010060863.1:0-17217 GCA_029593785.1 Cabassous unicinctus
ATTTGTATTTTTTTCATGTGCTATTATTTTTGAGCTGTAAATTTCTCCTTCTGTCTACACATCTATTTATACCCACACATCCTCCAAGCAAACTGTTACTTCCACACTCTTGCAAAATGGCTATCTTGCAGAGTTCTAAAATGCTGTGCATGTGGAAGGGGTGCAGAATTCGACACGTGAGTCTTTGTGTTAGACAAAGAGATGTCGTTTGCATGTGTTAGTCTTCTACCCTCAAAATAGAATTAAGACTTTAATTTCCCCACTCATCAATTTTTACAATATGTGAAATGTGGTTAGGCATCATTTTAATGTACTCGAAAAGAGAAATAGCAGGAGAAATGGAAAAGACTTAGCGAATGTCTCTCTAGCTAGTCACTCCTGCAATCCCAGACAACTCCTGAGGAAATCCTGCCATCCCTGGGCTAGAGGGCCATGCAGGGAGCTGGCTGCTCTTCTCTGGTCCACTGACAACACATCCCCCAAACTCTGAGGCCCTCAAATGTAAGGATCCAGGTTGAGATAAAGAGCTTGAGACTCATTAATATCAATAATTTTTAAAAATTATTCCCTCTCCACATCTTTTTTTGCAATTTTAAAAAATAATAGTGCTTTGAAACAGTCCAAAATACTAAAAGGATGTGGGGAAAGGAGCAGAAGGTCCTGATCGCTCAAAGTGACAGTAGATGGTAGTTCTCCATTGTCGAGAAAGACTGGCTGTAAACCAGATTCACCACCACCCCCTCCCAGGTTTTATTCCTTTGAGCTTTTATTGTTTAAATGCTAATATGTAACCGCTGTGTAATTAGAGTGAGAGGGTGGGATCCCACTTTGAACCATGTTCTCACAATCTCTACAAATAGCTGAGGTTATCGTGTGTGCGCTCACCTTCGAGACACCTGAGTTGGTTCCCCATCTGCTTCTCCTTCAAGTGGGAGGATGAACTCTTAATTTTACTTCAAAATAGAATGGGGCATGGGTGAGAAAAGCGGCTCCACGTGTGATGATTTCATGCATGCAGCTGGGCAAAGAGAGGTGGGCATCCATAGGGCAGCAGGTGGCCCCGTTTGCATCCCTGGTGCCTCCGATGGGGCTGTACGTTTCGGAATGTCTGTTGGTGATGAGGTTGACGGGAGGTCTCTTGACGGGGTCTCGGCCACCTCATTCACCTTGAATGCCAATGCGCTGAAGCCAGGTTTCAGGCTGTCACTAGTTGGCCCTAAGGCTGGGCAAAGGAAATCAGGCTAAAAGGGGAGGTGTTGAGGAAGAGGAGAAAATGGGGAGTGGGGAAGCTATAAGGAGAAAGGAGAAGCAACAGAGGAGGGCTTGCTGGGACCACAGGAAGAATCGCCACAGGTGACCTGCACCTGCTTGACCGGCCAAGGCATTTTGGAGAGCCTGGCGAGGCAGGTGCCTGTCCTCCTGAGCCTTCTCCCTGAGGCTGTGACTCGGTGGTGGTCTGGGCTCCCTGGGGGCCACTGTTCTGTTGTTTTCCTTACAGCACAAATTGCTGACAGGGTTTGGTTTTGTCTTCTCTCCTTCTGCCAGTGTGGGTTAGATGGGAAAGAAAGGGGGCTGCTGGTGGGAGGAGGAGAAAATTTCAAGGGAGCCACCTCCATGATGTGCAATTAAGAAAAAAAAATTGGGAAATAAAGACATCCTTCCTGGTCGAGGAGGTTAGACTGGTGATTTCAAGGGAAGCAGGACAACATGGTTCTCGTCTATTTCTGTGCTTCAGGTGTAGCAAAGCATTTTGGAGTTGTGAACACTGAGCCATAGGGCAGCTTAAAGATGGGTGTGAACGTGTGAGGAGAGGAGCAGGCTGTGCCACTGGATTGTCTAATTTTTTTCTCCCCCATTGGCTTCAACCCTAGGAAACCCATCTGTCCAAAGACTTTTGCTTTGCCACTGTATGTATTGATTTATGGCAGGGATGGGTATAGGCAGAGAGAACTGGTAAAGAGGCCAAATGATAGGAAAGTAGGGGGAAGAGAAAAATTCCTCTAGTCACTATTTTGCACACCAAGTGCTTTTCTTTTCCACTGAGTGAGAAGAGCGACTTTCCCTGGTGGAAAGATGAACAGCAGATACCTAGATTTTTTGTGTCCTGCTTCACCTCCAGAAATATGGCTCCAGAAGCTTGACCATCTTCCTTGGCTTTCATGTACATGCCCCGGGCCTTGTGTGAGGATGGCCACAGGCACCTGGGAGAGGGATCTGTAGAATGAAGTTGGTTGGCTGGATGAGTGGGAGTTGACAGGGAGAAATACGACTGAGTTGATCCAGTCTTTGGCCCCATCATTACCTTGCCAAGCATTCTGCCAGCCCCTCCATGAATTCCATGAACCTAGAGTAAAGAATTTTTCCCCCTATTTTCTTGCTCAAGAATCTGAAAATGAAGGTGACATGTCCACTGCAAATAATAGACTAAAGCAAAAAATTTAGCTAATATTTCTCAACCATAAAGTATAGGAGGCAGGAGAAAGGACAGGTTGTTTGTGAAGGAACCTTAGCCATCAACCAGCCTCTAGAAGAGAGGAAAGAGAAATAAGCCAGGGTGGAACTCACTAGTCTAAAGGTCGGAAGACTGTTTGTCCAACAATAGCCTTCTCTCCTTAATAATGAAAATTGGAGCTGACAAAATAACTCCTCACCTGTAACTTGTCACGGTCAGGAATGGATGAGCTGCAAAAGTTAAGCTCGTTTTCCTCAGTGCCACCCTGCACCCATCTGGAGAATTCTAGAGATTTCTGCCTTTGAGTAAGCTACATTTTCAGCCTCTGGTACTGTGCATACAGAGTCAGATGCTAGTACCTTCTCTCTCTCTAAATAAATATAGATCATAAGAGTTACTGGTCTAATGAATTGTTCACATTTATTAAAGTGCATCCCCTCTTTGCAACCACAAGAAAACGTCTCCAGGGAGAGTAGATTAGTGGTTGAATTGATATTATCTTTCAGAAGGAGGCAGAAGACAGAAGAACAGAATGTCGCTGGGATGTAAGAGCAGGCATAAGTCAGAGGAGGGGCTTTTCTGAGGTTTTCCTGTGGCTGTTAATGGTATGTCTGTGGTCATTACACAAAAGCCATTTTATGGATGAGCTTTGGGGGGCTTGTGAACCAGAGAGGTCTGTTCGGGTGTGTTCAGGGAACTTTTGGCTATTTCCTTGAAGCTCTCCCATCACCTTTCTTTTGTCTTTTCACTCACTAGCACTTTCAACTGAGGCTGGCAGAGAAGGAACCTAGCACATATGCTGTCCCCTCGTTACAACTCTCCATCACTGCCCCAAGCAGAGTTGGTTGCTTTGTCTTCTGCGCTTCACCAGCACTTGCTCACACTTGGCACATTTTATCCTAATTTTGTTTGTATGCCCTATTTCCTCAAGGAGATTGTGAGCTGATTGAGGGCAGAGAGAGATGTTTTATTCATCTTGAAATCACTTGTGCTTAGCATAGTGAATGGTACTTAAGATACTCAAAATATATTCAGTGAATGGGGAGAGAAAGTGAAATATATGTCAATGATGCTATTTGTTATTTGTTTTGGGGGGTATGGAAAGGGTTTGAAGTTATGTTTGATGAGATCAAGAATGTCAGAGCTGTATGAAACTTTAGAAAGCATCAACTCTGACCTCATCTAACAGATGAAGAGCTGAGATCTGTAGAAATGATTTGCCTGTGGTTGTTAGCTGCTTAGTGCTAGAGCTTGGCCAATGCTTTGTGTACCACACCATCGAGTAAAGTGAGATGTGGGGTTATCTGTGGAGTTCAGGTGTCTACATCAGTGCTCCTCAAACATTTTGTATGTAAGAATCAGCTGGGGATCCTGCTAAAATGCAGATTCTGATTCTCTAGGTATGGGGTGGGCTATCATGATGAGTCTATCCCATCCCCACATCTAATTATAAACCCTGGTTAACTTAGTTCCACATGTATTCTATTTTTGGGACTTTCAGCATCTCTGCTTTGTTCTTAACAAAAGAAGCATCAGAAAGGAACCTATGTACTTAAGTTCACCCCTCTCCTCTCCTTTCACTCTTTCACTCATGTACATCTTTTGTCTCTTCCCCTTTCCTGCTCTCTGCTCTTTCATTCTGGTCCTTCTCCTAACTCATTCTCCTCTTTCCTTTGTGTGTTCTCTTCTTAGTTTATCTCTATTTTAACATCCCTTAGTCTCTTTTCTTCCACATCATTCTTGTAACTATTTTTATGTCTTTTGATCTCCTCAATTGTTCAGCAAACATTTGTGGAGAACCGATATTTGGCAAACATTGTGCTATGAAGAATTATTGGCCCTAGTCTGTGCCTTCTAGTAGCTCGTAGCTCATGATCTAGTGGAAGAGACAGTGTCAGGAGATAATCATATGCTTAGGTAAGATCTATAAAGGAGAGAAGCCTGGGAGAATGCAGAGAGCTTCAAGGAGGGGTTGAAATTTAAATTATGTCTTGAAGGCTAAATAGGCATTTGCAAGGAGAAGGGATCATCGTAGGAGGACAGAGAGCATATAGAAGTAAAAGGGCACTCCTCCTGCTCGTTCATGTATCCCTAATGGGGAGGGGGTTGGGCGATAACACAGGAATGTGCTGGCTCATTGAGTAGGTATTTCAGTGATGAGGGCAGGGAATAAAGTTAGGGTCTTCTTGAAAGGAGGGGGAAGAGGCTCTAATTTGTTAGTGACTCTAGAGGCAATGTGTCCTAGCCCTGTTTATTAGGCTGGCCTCTAAAATGAGTAAGTGATACTGTTTTCGTCTTAGACCACTGGATTGCAACTAACTTTCTTGATGGCCACTACAAAGAAAGGGACAGCTGTTAGCTGGGCTGTGCCCAAGGAGAGAGCTGGATTCTAGCCCAGGCCAAGCTGCTCAGAACGAGGGACCAGCCTAGGCTGTGTGTTTCTAGCATAGCGAGGTAGAGAGTTGCCATGCCTTTCAGACACTAGCCCACTTTCTGTAATGGTAAAGGGAATTGCAGGCAAAAGAGAGGCTGTTATTCTCAGGGAATTCACTAAATGCTTTTTGATAACCTCTTTAGGTTGGCCTGTTATTTTGGAAGGTTTTACTTATGGGAGGCTAAGGTGTAGAGATGATGGGGAGACACCTAATGCTCCTAAGTGAGCATTAGTGCCTAAGGGAAGATGGGCTTGAAATGGATGCATCTTTCTCTGCTCTCCCTCCTTCTACCCTTCCCCCCTACCCCAGTTTCACCATTTCTCTGCACTTTATGGTTTGTATTAATTTCATTTGAAGCTTGGGCTGAAAACTTTTAAAAGATCCATTACATATACATATGTCAAGTTTAAACTTCTCATTAAGTCTCATAGAGCCTCTCAGGGCTTCAGCTGGTTACAATTTCTTAGGCAGTCAGATCTTGTTTCTCTTCGAGAGGAGGGACTTAAAAATGATGGTTGGATAAAAGCACTACATAGTTAGGGAGGGGAAGAAGAGAGTCTTAGAAGAAATTGGAAACTTATGACAGCTTTAATCTTTTTTCCCAAGGCTAGTTGTACTCTGTGAAAATGCCCCAATGTTCTGAAGCAGTCCTCCTTCCTTCTAGGGGCCCTGGCCTGGTCCCCCGATATCTCAGTGGCTCGTGTCTTTGGATCAGAGATCAGCGTGTTCTATGTCTATCTGGAAACACATCGCATGCACCCATATGCCTAGGCTTGTGCATATATGAATGTTGTTCAGTGACTTAGCTACCAAGACAGTAGCCAAAAATAATCTTAGATGCATTAAATGTGTGTGTGTGCAATTTAGGTACACTAATGCAAGTGGTTTGTGTGACATGGATGATGGAGGGTTCACGCTGGCAGGCACCTTGGAGGGTCCCTCTTCTGTCCTCCCTGCCAACCACCATTTTCAAACTGTGAAATCAGTTCTAAAGTTAGTCACATGATCTAAAGCCACATACATGTGACAGAGCTCCATCTGTTGGATCTCATTTCAGTGCTTCCTCGTCCCCCGGACCACCCACAAGTCATCTTGGAAAGCATATCCCTTACGCTAGCCAGTGGAAGGCATTTGCTGGTTCATGTGTCCTCAGAGCTCAGGGTACTCCCTTTATATGTAGGGGATCTTTAAAAATCTTGGGTTTTGCAGGATGTCCAGAAGCTGCCTAAGTGATGATGGAGGAGGTAGTAGTCTTGGCAGTCAGAAGCTTCTGTTTGGTTCTGCTTGTGTTACTTTTTTTTTGTGACCATGGAGAAGCCCATCGACTCTGGGCCTCAATTTTTCTTATTTCCCTAACAGTGAAGATAGGCTAAAGCAGTGCTCCTTAACCCAAGTTAAATGTTAGAATCACCTGCATAGCTTCAAAACAGCAAAAAGCCTTAATCTGCCCTTGCTATGTCTCCCTTTCCCAAGTAGGGAAAGGAAAAAAAAAAAAAAAAAGGCTGCCCATGTCCAGGATCTACCCCACACAGTTAAAAGTTAAATTGGAATCAGGAGGAGCGGGTGTAGCTCAGTGACTGAGTGCCTCCTTTGCATATAAGAGGCCCTGGGTTCAATCCCCGGTACATCTGAAAAGAAAAATAAGTAAATTGGAACGAGAATCTCTCAGAGAGGGACCCAGGCATTGTCATTTAAAAAGTTCTCCAGGGGATTCTAATGTGCAGTCAGATTTGAAAACCACTGGGCTAGATGATTGTCAAGGCACCTATTAGCTCTAAACACGGTGTAATCGTGGCATTTTAATATGTGGTGTGAGACCCTAGCATGTTGAACTGTTAAACGACTAGTAGAGGATCCCCGGGCCAGAGGGCAGAAGTGTCGGGATATGAGGGGTTTTAGTTTCCTGAGTGTGTCCTGGTTGAATTAAGAGCAGAGCTGTGTTTTATCCTGTTTCTGTGCTCACTTGATGCCAACACAGGCCTGGTGGAGAAAGTTAGGAAAGCTAGGGAGGAGACTTTCCCTGACACCCTTGAAACAGGTGTGGCCGTGAAATAGGATGAGCAGGCCTTGGCTCTGCAAACATCCTCTGTTCCACTTAGTGTTTATGAGGGTGCCCCATTTCTTGTTTTGGAGAGAGGGCCTCATTTCACTCCTTTGTAGCACTGTAAATATAGGAAAACTATTAATACATGGGGCTGGATGAGCAGCCCCTGATTGACTGGTGAGGCATGTGAATGGTGCAATTATCTTAGTGCTGGTTGGAAGTCACTAGCCATGTTGCCCTCCCTCTCAGTGCCTGAAGCAGAATATTAAAAGCTCGAGGAGGAGGGAGAGGGTAGGAGGCATTAAGATGTCGTTCTCCTCTGACTGTAACTTTAATCACTGATTGTTAGGCTGGCTTGGTTAATAGTTTTCCCACATCCTTCGTTTTTGTCTCCCTCCCTTCCCCATTTAAAAATAAATGCAAACGAAAATGTGCATAGGTGAGAAAAAAAAGCAGATTTATTTATCTGTGCTCCTTTAAACAGGCAAACTAAAACAAGAAGAATATTAATTCTTTTCTGGACACCTAACAGTGGTTAGAGGTGAGAGAAAAGAGGAGTGTAGTTTGAACTCTCAGTGGCGTTTGGTGGGATATGCAGAGACGCAAGGTTCTAAATATTTAGAAGAAAACGAAGTGTATTCATTGATATGAATTTGCAAATATCTATTGGTTGGCCCTATGTAAGGAAAACTTCTACATCATTCAGATACTGCAGGCTTTGCCTTTGGATTTTTGGGATCTTTTTTTTTTTTTTAATAACATGCAGATCAGCTTTACCTGTGAGTTCTGTGGAGCCAGAGTTGATGTTTTCAAGGTTTGTGGTTCTCCTTTGTGTCAACTTGTTAGAGATTCCAGAATTATTTCTGGGCTTGAGGGGCAGTGGAGAGAATTCCAGCCTTTATCTGGTTCTGTTTCCACCTGTATCCTTGTTTTTCCTTCAGCTCATATGTGAAGAAGGACTGCAGATGAAATTCTACCCTGGCCAAGTAGAGGTACTTTGATTTGGAAGATCTTTCTTGGCCAGGAGAATGATGACCCTTTAGATTTTTGAAGAAAGAAATACTGAATAGGTTTTTTTAAGAGTCTATATGTAGAGGGAAAAAAATCACTATTTGTCGATTGATTTGTCATTTTTCCATGAGAACAGGTTCATGCTTTTTATCACTGTTTGTCCCTAGTGCTTAGCAGAGGGCTCTGTGCCCAAGCTCAGTGTCAGAACCATCAGAAAGTACTGGTTGTCCGTAAAGATGATGATGGAAATGAGTGTGCATAGAAAATATGTTTCCATGTCATTACCTCCCAACCACCTCTTGATGCTTTGGGTGAGATTTACTAGTGCTGAAAGGGTGAATGTGTCTTTGGTGCCAGCTGTAGGCAGAAGGAGTGAAAATATACCCATTCCTTAGGGCCTCAGTTCTTTGAGCTTCGTTTCACACTATGTTCAATAAAAGCATTTCTTCAAAAAGCTTTCATTGATCACTAATCATGCGGCTCTTCTTCCCTTCAGATTCTGTGTACGTGCTGTTCATTTGTCAGTGTCCATCACAAATGCAGTCTCCTCCATGGCGTCTGGCTTGATCTCCCTGGCCAGAAATAAGTCCTTCCTCCCAAGTTGTTTGCTCACATGCTGTTTTTCTTTTCCTTCTGTTTGTAGCTCTTTCCATATGCTGGCATTTGGGACAAATCCCTTGAGGGTTCTTTCATCTATCATCCCCTAATCACCTTTGCTGTGCTGTGCTGTGCTTTCTGGAATAAATGGAATCATGGTTACTCACCTCACTTCTCCTTTATGTTCTGTACTTGTTTACAAAGATGCTTTGATTCCAACGTAAAATTCAAGGTTGGCTCTGAAACTCATGAATGATCTTCCAGCAGCCATAGCTGGGAATCTAGATTGTTAATGAATGTGCATTTATGCAACTGAGACAGAGGTTAGGGAAGGAAGCAAGAAGGTCTGGAAGTAGGTAGCCAGAATTTTAGATCATTTGATGAGTGACAGAGTGAAAATGCTAAGAATGATCACTGTCGGTGCCAGTATGAGAGTTGCTCCAACGGCATTGCCTTGCCTCTGTTTGAGACAGCTTTCTGTTGAAATTGGGCCTTGGATTGGCACTAGATATTTGTGGATTGCCAGTTATATTCTAGGTTATGGTCCTAATCCTCACAACAAGGCTGACATTATTTTTCCTGTTTCCCGGATGAACGGGGTGAGAATTAGAGAGTTCAGGGTCTCACAGCTGTAAGCAGCAAGCTAGGATTCAGAAAGGTCTTCTGATTCTAACCCCTGACTCTCTAAATCATACTAAAGCTGCCCCCATGTAAAAGACGATAAAGATGCATGCTGTAGGCAGAGGAACCTGTAAATGTACTTTGAAATTCTAGTTAAAGGGACTTCCTTCTAGATCACTCCTCTTTGGACTGTACTCTTGGCAAAACACTGAGTTGTTTGTTTTTTTTTAATGGAAAATTGGATCCCTACAAAATAGCCAATTTCTGGACCTTAATTTAATTCAGTGAGGCTGAAAGGTGAGAAATTCATGCCACTGGAAATCAAAATCTTTATTTCACGTGATGGCTGAGACTTGGGCTCATCTGCTCGCTTTGTCATACCATTCTGTAAATCTACTTCTCTGACTTGGAGACTATACCTCTTCCGAGAGGAAACAACCGATGCTCACTGCTCATCTACTCTTGGGCATTGTGAAGAATACCTGTTTTCTTTGATTAGGTACCTATTTCTTTTTAAAAACCCATTCCTACACTACTACCTTGAGAGGAGACTAAAGGTTAGAATGAGAGAATGGCAGTTAGGAATACTGCTTTGATGTTGGGTTTTATAAATAACAGGAATCGTTATTCTTGTTATCCATGACTTTATGTTTACCTCATTCCAAAAAGGATTTGAGGGAGCTAGTTTTGTTTCAAATCTCTGGATCAACTGTTGACTTGGGTCATTTTTATCTAAAATAAATGTATCACAAAAGTTAAATTTCTTGTGCCTTTATTTTTCTGTCTAAGAAAGAATATGGCTGTGGTTGCCACATCGAGGCCTGTTGCCTTAGCTTTACCACATGCATGTTTTTAAACCACTTTTCAGTAATTGAAGGCAAGGTGGTCTTGTGGAAAGGGCCAGGAGACCAGGTCCCGTTTCAGTCCATCCCTGGCTCTACGTGATCCAGGCAAAATTCTACACCCTCACTGAGCTTGCTTCCTCATGTGCAAAATGAAGTCTTTACAGGAGACAATTAATTATTCTGTTGTGGAGTAAATGAGGAATGTGAAAAATCCCCTCAAATCATAAGTATAATGTACATACATACAATGTTATGTTTTTAACCACTCCATCTTGCTCAAAATAATAGGCCGTCAATGCCTTCCATCACCTTCGGTGCAGTACATCCACTCTCAGTGACAAGAGGATAAAAAAGTATGTATTTTATGGGGAGGAGAGGCAGCCAGGAACAAAGCAACTGCTGTTCAGCACCTAGGAATTGGGGCCTATGGCTTTTAATATTTGGTCTACAGTTGCCTCATGTTCTCTTTCACTAGAAAACTAGATAAATAGTTGTCAGAAAGGAGAGCAGGACTAAGCTTTCTAGCTTTATGTATGGGCCAATTTTTTCCAGGTTTATCTTTTATCTCTACATGATCCAAGAAGAGTACGGGATGAGATGGTGACAGGAGCTGAGAGAGAAGATAATGTGAAAGGTGTTTTACACGCCAGACCTCTGCTTGGGCCTCTCCCTCTGTCTGCAGGGCCCTCCCCGCCTGCCTTCGCCGGGTTCACTGCTGACCAGCCTCAGGGTTCAGCTCAGGGAGCCTCTGCTCCAAGCCCGCCTGGTCTCAGAGCCTGGAATCCCTGCCTTCTCCATGCTCCAGCCCCCATCCCCCCTCGGAATGAAGATGGCTGATCCCCTGTTTCTTTATCCCACCCACCGAGATGTGACTTTCTTGAGGGCAGAAATGACATCTACCTTCCTGTCCTCGCGTGGCATGTCTGCTGGCACATTGTGGCCATTTAATAAATAGCTGCTGAGCTGACATGGGCACTGGCTATGTGCTCAGTCTTTGCATGCGTTAACTAATTTAGCCCTCATACCCCCCTGTGAGGGGTGCACAGTTGTTATCTGCATGGATAGATAAATAGAGGAACAAAGGAGCTAAAAACCTGCTTAGCTTAAGTGGAGGGATTTGAAGCCAGCAGTCTGGATTGAGCTCACGCTCTTAAACCCTGTGCTCCACAGCTTCAGAATAAATGTTTATGGTTGACTTGAATGGTCAGAGACTTAGAAGAAACATACTGTGTGTCTCGTTCTATAGAATGAGGATAGTGAAGGGAAGAGAAGAGCGTGCATGGCGGAATTTGAAGGGTGCTTGGGATCTGGGTTTGTGTGAATATTTGCGGACCTTGTTCTCCTGATGTGCTCACCCAGGAGAGTCCCCAGAAATGCATAGAAATGTAATTAGTGCACTGTGAGTTGAGCTGTGCAGAGGGTGAGTTGGGTTGTACTTCTGGTACTTGTACTTCTCAGGTGTCTGCTGTCCTCTTTGGGTTTCTGAAATTTTCCTGGCCACCTTCTTCTCCAGTGGCACTTCAGGGATATCGTGGGGCCCACTGGCCTGCACACTGTCCACCCTCTCCTACTGCAGTATAACGTGGTGGCAGGTGCAGAAAGCAGAGGTTGAACGCTACGATTCAGGAGTCAGACGGCCAGGTGTTCTGGCCCTTATTAGTTAACTGGGTACATGTCTTCACTTTTCTGTGTCCCTAGATTCCTTCTCTATAAAATGGGGTATTAATAATTCTGGCCCTTTAGGGTTATTGTGAGAATTAAATAGGTTATTGTATTTTGAACAGTACTTGCACAGAGTGAGCATTTAATACGTATTAACCACTTTGTCTGTCCCTGGTCCCACCCGGTAGCTTCTCCATGCCACGCTGGCATGGGCGGTGGGGGAGTGCTGCATAGTTGTCCCAGGCGTGGGGCCTGCAGTAGTTTCTAACTTACAGGCCTGCAGATCAAGAATGACATCAACTTCTTTGAGTATCTCATCAAATCATTGCTGGCAGGGAAAGAAAAAAAAATGACCAAGAGGTGAAATGTTTCCAGAATATTTAGAGAACAATAATTCTTAGGATAAAAAAACCACAGAATATACTCACAAAGAGGAGCCAATTAATAGAGGGTTTAAAGGTTGAAGCAAGCCCTGGGCAGAGTGACCAACTGATCAACCACAGGATAAGATGAAGGGCTCTAAGGAAACCAGCCAAAGTAAATAATACACTTGAAAGAAAGAAAGGAAGGTTTTCAATGAAAGAAGGTTGCAAACCGAAATGGTTATAAGAATATCAATCATCTATATTTCTGGAGTGTTTTATAGTTTACCGAGGGCTTTCTCATCTGTTTCCTTCCCAGTACATTATTTGATCTTCCCAAGAACTCACCAGGAAAAATTCTGGGCAGAAACTATTATTCCCATTTTACAGATGAAGCGAATGATGTGCACAGTGCTCTAGTGATTGCCCAAAATTGAACAATCAAGAAGAAAAAGCTAGAACTCAAGCCCAGTTTTTCTGATTCCCAAGTCCAGGGCTCTTTCTACTTTACCTCTGCCTTGACATATCTTGTTATCTTGGATGAGGAAGCTTGGAGGAAGCCTAGCTAGATAAACAAAACTTAATCTAAGAAGAAAAGTGACTTAGGTGGGCAGGCCAGCAAATTCAGAAATAGTAAGAATTGTAAAAACGGAAAAGGCAAGGTATAGGGTTTAGGGATCATTATTATTTTGTTTCTATATTTTTCCATTTTTTATTAGAGCCATGGTAGTTTTACAAAACCATGCAGAAAGTATAGTCTTTGTTTTTTTACTTTTTAAATGTTTTTTACCGGTTGGTAACATACAGTCATGCACACATGCATACACGTGTGTGTGTCTTAAATCTGGATTTTACCATGAGTTAGGAGAACACAAAACCAAGTTAAAATTGGAGGATTTTAAAACATTAATTAGGGACACTATAATAAACAACCTCAGGTCTTACGCCTCCCCCCGCATTCCCAGCTCTATCTTTGCGACCACTCCCATTTCCACCCTCACCTCTAACCCACACTTACATTTGATCAGTGATTCTCAAACTGTATGCTGTAGACTCTGGATCCTCTTACCAGAAAAATCTACTTTTATGTGACTCCCAAAGTTCAACACAAAACACAGAGTTGGCTTAGGATCGAGTTGGCTTAAGCCCAGCCATGGATACCAGGTGAAGAAACCTCTCTCCAGACCATGCGTCTAGGGCACACCCTGGCAGCTATTCCTCCAGCTGTTTGTCTTGGAAGGTGAGGATTATGTGGCAGAGATTTCCCTGAGACCCTGACTCCTTTGTTCTGCCAGGATGAAGCAGCCTCATCTAGTCATTTAAAGAATGTTGGGGAAGGCTTGTTGCCAAGCACTGGACTCTGGGATAGAGTGAAATGCTGGCCTCCAGGAGCTGAGACCTGGGAGACAATGGCTGGAGAAGGGGACAAGAGTGAAGGTGTCCTCAAGGTGGTGTAAACCAGGTGATGTAGGAGCACCTGCCACCTGGCCCAGACATGTCCCAGCCAGCCCTCACCTGGGTGAGGCAGGTGAGCACTGGGGAAGGGTTGTTGTAATCAAGAAAAGGCTGGAATGAATTAAGATTTCTGATAGGACCCCCATAACAGAGAGTTGATACTCAGTGGAGGTAAACTTTGTGGATTCTCTCTTTGCTCCTTTCTCTCTATGGGAGCCTTGCCTCTAATTTCTAGGCTCATACTACTGTGGCTTTTAAACCAAGGAAAACCTAGATTTTGAATAGTTTGGAAGTAAAGACTGAAGCCATATCACCCCTTTCTGGGAAAGTGGCCCAAGTAAATAAAGAGCCAGGTCTTTGATGTCAAAGGAACTTGAGTTCAGAATCCTGGATTTGCCACTTGCCACCAAGTGGCCTTGGGTGAGTTCTTGGCCCTCTACTTTCCTATTTTGTAAAATGCAGATTGTGTGAAGGTTAGATAAGGTAAAGTATGAAAAGTGCCTGGAACTCTGCTTCTTTACCTCTCCAGTCCATAGGCTATGAGTAATGCTGGCGATTTCTCAGGGGGACGGGAAGAAGAAATAGTGATGGTCCTTGATGGCCTCTTCCATCTTCTTCTCTTTCTCCCACACAGATGCCTAGTCCAGCCTATTCCTCAGCAATTCTCCACTCTGGCTTTAGTACAAAGAAGAAAAGAAATATAGAGGCTAGATATGTTGTTTCTGCTTATGGTAGAGACAGAGGGATGTATTTAATCCTGTGGCCTGGGATGACCTCAGGGAACTGGGAGTGTTGTGAAATAAGTCTTGAAATTATGTCTAAGGGGGCAATGCAGGGAGACCTGGGTGCTGGGACCCTGGACGTACTGGAGAGAATTTGAATAGCAAGGAAAGAAGGAGCAAACAAAGAAAGATTGATGGAAGGAAGGAGAGGCTGGTGCCATATCCAGGGCATCAAGGTCACTCGAGTTCTTTGGGTCTTCTTCTACTTTGGGCAATGAGTAGGAGAAAACCAGGGAGGGGGAGCAGAAGGAAGGGGAGGGGTGGGAAGGGAAGGATGGAGGGAAGAGATGGAGGGCTACTGGGCTGCAGGGAGGTTTCCACTTCTCAGACATCAGGGAGTGGGACCGGTGCAAACGGAGGTCTTCCCAGACCTGCTGCCCCTCAGTATTCCCTGGTGCCGTTGTTCCCTCCCCCTCCCCCACCTGGACTATGACGGAGTCATCAGTTTTGGCACACTTCTCTGGGAGAGTCAGAAAGCGACAGCTGCTCTGCCACCCTGGAAGTTCTGTCTGGACTCTGGGGA
The DNA here is from genome assembly GCA_029593785.1 of Cabassous unicinctus. Lineage (NCBI taxonomy): Eukaryota > Metazoa > Chordata > Mammalia > Cingulata > Chlamyphoridae > Cabassous > Cabassous unicinctus. The sequence goes on from JAQZBX010060863.1 coordinate 14,790, forward strand.
GTTTTTGTGACCTATTTGTGGAGGTCAGCCAGCCCGCCCGCCTGCCAGCCCCTCCCAGGGCTTCCTTGGGTGTAACCCTGGCCTCTGCCTACCCGCTTTTTGGTGCCTGTAGCTTGCTCTGTGTACATCTCTTTGTCTTACTCTTTTCTCTAAATGGTGGCAAACAGACATTTTGGGGAAGGAACTGTGCATTTTGAGTTCACTGAATCAAGCACTCAAACAGAATTTTGTGTTTTTCCCCCCCGGTTTTAGGTTGTAACATGGTGCCTACCAGAAGCACAGGCAATTCAGGGTTGATTTTATACAAAATGAATGCAGTTTACTAAAACCTGGCAGAGTTTAGTAACTGCAGGCAGGTGGAAATCCTGGTCTTTGTGAAATGTTTCTGTTTCCAGGAGAAGGGATGCTAAGCACTTAAAGCATTGGGTCCTCATCTGCTTTTGTTATCAGAATCAGTAGTGCGGACAAGCTGGTTGTGGAGGCAAAACGAGCTCTCTCTGCTCCCGCCTGGTTCCTTGGCTCAAGCCCAGATGGAGCTGGAGGACAGAGCAGCTGCCAAGTGTAGCCACGCGCCCTGCCGTGTGTAAGAGCCGGCTCCTCACGCACGTGTGTGCGTGTGTGTGATAGAGAAGATGATAATATGAATGAGAAAAAGAATGAGAAACCATTTCACTGCAGAGTGTGAGAAGCCATAGAGAGTGTTCGTCAGTGCACAGATTCTTGGGCCGGTAAATGCTGCCAGGTAGCTCTAACACACAGCCAGGTTTGAGAACTGCTATTCCAGACCCTTTTCCTCCACCTTCCCCACCCTGCTCCTTTGTCTAGTGTGTGTAAGAGTTTGGCTTCGCTTCAAACAGTGCTGCTTGCAGCGTCCACTTTAAGGGAGAAAGACAGTCCCCAATTTCTTGAACCTCCTGGCCATTCCTGTCTGCCATTCCATGGACCCAGGTTTCTAGAAGACACAGTGGATTGAAGAAATAAATGCTCTTAACCTGTAATTTTATGCACACAGCTCCTCATGCTGTGGAAATAACCGTTCTTAGATTTTTCATTATAAGTGGATTGTTCAGTTTGCCCGGAGGGAAAGAACTTATTCTAATTTGAATAAAACAAGTGTGTATTTAGTTATTCAGTCAAAATGGTCATCGTTTTGGCTCTTTACTCCATTTTCAGTCATATTCTCAAAATAGACACCAAGGCAACTTTTAAAATGTTGGCGTCAAGGGTTCTTTTATATTTCCATTGCACACCAACCACCTACCACAAAAATGCCCTCTCTGCTTCGACATGCCACCCAGACAGCCAGCAAGGATCCTCCCTGAGCGCCACGTCTTTCCCACCCCTTCCCCTGATGCCTGGTTTCTCCTTCCTGGGGCCCTTGAGCTTTGCTTCCCCCACCCCCTCACTTGGATTGCTGACCCTTGGCTTGCCATGTGGAATCCCCTTGTTGCTTCCTTCTCCTGCCTACTCTGCCACTTTAGGTTTCATCACACACTAATGTCTCCATTACTTGCAGTTATAGCTGCTTTTTTTTAATCTGCTTTTTCTGTTCTAGTACTCATGCTACTAAGGGCAGATGAAGAAAGTTCCAGATATGAGCTCACCTAGCCCACTTCAGAGTCCTGCCTTCCAGAACCCCATCGCCCCTGAAAGATGGGCTGGCTAGCTGTTGTTCATGCACCCCTCCCCAGCTCCTAAAACATCTCCTCTGTGAGCAGCCTGTCCCCCAGACTCCTGCTCACGGTAGCTGGCATCCTCACACTCCACTGAGAACATCAGCACTCTCTGATGGAGCCGTCTGTGATTATTCATGTTTATCTTTTGCTTGCTGGAAGCTTCAGAGGGCCTTTGCTCCATCTTTCACAAACAAATGCCACAGCCTTTGTTGCTGGACCAGTCCACGTCTTCACGAGGGGTTTTGTTATGACACTTGCCCCTTCACCTTTCCTGACATCATGAAATTCTTTCTTCCCACTGTTCTGTCACAGTTGCTTTAAATGCCACCCTAAAACCTTTATCCAAAATAAATATCATCATCTTCCCCGACCTGGCCCTCTTTCTGAGTTCTCTGTTTCTTGGATAGGACCAGCATCAACCCAGCCCTTCAAGCCTAGCACTTGAGGGATCTTGCACATCCCCTGATAGCCCATCCCCATTCCCTGATGGACCTTATGGGATCTGTCTTCTACGTGCTCTCGCGCCTGAGTCCCCCTCCCACAGAAAGGTGGAGGAGCCCTGTGGCAAGGAGCATGGCCTTGGGGCCCAGCTGCCTGAAGTTGCCAGGACCTAGTGGTGGGAACTTTGAAAAATTACCTGACCTCTCTGAGTCTCAGTTTCCTCATTTATATCATGGGTGTAATAATAGTACAGCTGCGTGAAAAGCTTTTGAGTGTTCAGTGAATTAATACCTATAAAGCCCTTAGGACAA
>JAQZBX010060864.1:0-17219 GCA_029593785.1 Cabassous unicinctus
TGTATTATTTTTCGACTACTTTTAACCATGATCTCTCTTCCCTTCCACTTTTTTTTTTTTTTCCCTCTCTCTCTCCTTTTGGAACTTTTGTTAAATGGTTATGGGAACTTCTGGATTCATCCTCCACATCACTCAGCTTTTCTTTCCTATCCTTCCATCTCTTCTGCATTGCCTCAGAGAATCTCTCAATCTAGAATTCCAGTTGATAATTTGTTCTTCAACTATATCTGTGCCATTACTCAGCCCAACTAGTTCTTTTACAATCATTTTTAATTTCAAAGACTTCTCTAATTGGTTCACTTCACAATCTATTCTGGACAGACAGCCCCAGTGTTTCCCTCTGAGAAATAGATTTTAAAAGTCTCCTCTTTGATCAGTTGTTAGATCTTCTGCTTACTGTATTTCATGCTTTTTCATATAACAGTTATTCCTAATACATAGATATCTTTATTTGCATTATCTGTATGTACAAAAGTTGGATGCTATTTCTGGTTACCATTAGTGCGCCTGCCATGTGGGACAGACAGGCTGGTGGGGAATGTCAGTAGTTGGTCTTTTAGCTTTGGATTCCTTTTTTTCATAGATGCAGATTCTGCTTGTTACTGAGCACAGACAAGAGGAACCAACCTAACCTGGTGTGTGAGTGCAGTCCTCACAGCAGCCAACCCGATGGCTGCCCCAAAGTCCCCTACTCCTTTCCAGGACCACCGACTCTTGACTCTTTACTATATCCATCCTACTTGGATTATTGCATTTAAAATATTAATAGCCATGTTTTTATTAATCAGATTTTTAATTGATTCTTTTTTCATAGCCATCTGATTTTTTTCTTTATGGGCTTTTTTTTTTTTTTAAAGAGCAGTTTTATTGAGATATGTTCACAGACCATACAATCTATCCAAGGTGTACAATCAATGGCTTTTAGTATAATCACAGAGTTGTGCATTCATCACCACAATCAATTTTGAGCATTTTCATTACTTCAAAAAGAAAAATCCATACTCCTTAACAGTCACCTCTTAATCCCTCTATCCTTCCCCAGCACTATGTAACCTCTAATTCTGTCTCTACAGACTTACTTATATTTAAGGAATATTAGGATATACTATTAACTATAGTTCAAAGTTTGCATTAGGTATAATTTTTGCCATATACCCCCATCACTAACCCTTTGTAATAGTGGTATACATTTAGTTAATGAAAGAATATTCTTGAATTTGTACCATTCACCACAGACATCGCCCACCACAGGGTTCACTGGTACATAGTCCCGTGTTTTATCCTTTAGCTTTTCTTCTAGCGACTACGTAACCCAAACTTCCCTTTTCGACCGCACATAATTCAGTGCCGTTAATTTTACTCACAGTAACATGCTACCATCACCTCTATGCATTTCCGAACAATCAGCTGAGATAGAAATTCTGCACAAATTAAGCATCAGCTCCCCATTGTCTTCCCCCATTCTGTCTTCTGGTAACTTATATTCTAATTCTAACTCAATGAGTTTGCTTATTATGATTAGTTCATAGTAATGAGATCATACAATATTTGTCCTTTTGTGTCTGGCTTATTTCATTCAACATAACATCCTCAAGGTTCATCCATGTTATTGCATGTGTCAGTACTTCATTCTTTCTTACTACTGAATAATATTCCATCTTATGTCTATACCACATTTTGCTTATCGATTCATCAGTTGATGGACACTTGGGTTGCTTTCATGTTTTGGCAATTGCAAATAATGCCGCTATGAGCATCGCTGTGCAAATCTGTTCATATCCCTGCTTTCAGTTCTTCTGGGTATATACCTAGCAGCGGGATTGCCAGATCATATGGCAATTCTATAGTTAATTTCCTGAGAAACCACCAAACTGTCTTCCACAGCGGCTGCACCATTTTACATTTTCACCAGCTATGAAGTATTCTGCTTTGTCCACATTCTCTCCAACACTTATAGTTTTTATTCTAGTAGGTGTGAAATGATATCTCATTGTGGTTTTGATTTGCATTTCCCTAAAAGCTAGTGATGTTGAGCATCTTTTCATGTTTGTTTGTTTTTTTAAGATTTATTTATTCCCCCCACCTGTTGTTTGTGCTCACTGTCTGCTCTCTGTGTCCATTCGCTGTGTGCTCTCTGTGTCTGCTCATCCTCTCTTTTAGGAGGCACCGGAACTGAACCTGGGACCTCTCATGTGGGAGAGAGGCGCTCAATCACTTGAGCCACCTCCACTCCCTGATTTGTTGTGTCTCTCTTTGTGTTTCCTCTTTTGTGTGTCCTTGTTGTGTCATCTTTTTGCATCAGCTCACTGGGCCAGCCCATCACACCAGCTTGCTGTTTTGCTCGTTTTCTCCAGGAGGCACTGGGAACTGAACCCAGGACCTCCCATGTGGTAGGTGGGAGCTCAGTCGCTTGAACCACATCCACTTCCCTTCATATGCTTTTTGACATTTGTATTTCCTCTTTAGAAAAAAGGTCTATTCAAGTCTTTTGCCCATTTTTTAAATTGGGTTTCTTGTCTTTTTATTGTTGAGTTTAGGATTTCTTTATATATTTTGGATGTTAGATCCTTATTGGATATTAAACCCTTATCAGATATGTGGTTTCCAAATATTTTCTCAAATTGCATAGGCTGCATTTTCACATTTTTAAAAGCAATTTTATTGAGATATATTCACCCACTATATCTTTTCACTTTGTTGACAAAGTCCATTGAAGCACAAAAGTTTTTAATTTTGAGGAGGTCCCATTTATCTATAGTTTTTCCCTCATTTCTTGTGCTTTTGGTGTAAAGTCTAAGAAACCATTGCCTACCACAAGATCTTTAAGATGCTTCCTTATGTTTTCTTCTAGGAAATGGTCCTCGCTCTTATATTTTAGGTCTTTAACTCTAAATTAACATTTTGAGTTAATTTTTGTATAATATGTGAGGTAGATGTCCTCTTTCATTCTTTTGGATATGGATATCCAGTTCTCCCAGCAAAATTTGTTGAAAAGACTCTTCTGTCCCAAGTGGGTGGACTTGGCAGACTTGTCAAAGATCAGTTGTCATAGATGTGAAGGTCTATTTCTGAACTCTCAATTCTATTCCATTGGTCAGGATCTTTATTTCAGTACCATGCTGTTTTGACTACTGCAGCCTTGTAATATGCTTTAAAGTCAGCAAGTGTGATTCCTCCAACCTTGTTCTTTTTCAGGATGTTTTTGGCTATTTGGGACCCCTACCGTTCCAAATTTGTTAATTGGTTTGTCCAATTCTGCAAAGTAGGCTTTTGGAATTTTTTTTTAACTTCTCTTTGTGATTTATTCTCTAATATATACTAAGTGAATAAAAATAAATGAATTTAATTTCTAGCTCCTAATTAAAGTTGAGGCTCTCTTTAAAGCATCTAAGCATTTTCTTTTGCCTGTTTTATATTGATGTTATTTATACTTTATAATGACCCATTTTTTCCAACCATAAGAGAAACAACAAAACATAAGTTGACAGCCTGCTTTACATTTGCGTTTTTACTATGTTGTTTGCTGTAAGTCTGTATGTTATTTTCATTTTAATCAGCCTTCCTTCTTCCTGCCTATTACTAGAAAATAAACTCTAGAGTGATAACAATCAGCAGTACTAGGAATGTTAACCTTTAATTCTACTTGTACGTAAACATCAGTAAAGATTGTTAATAATGTAACTTATTTTTACCACCGGGAACATTATTTATTTTGATCTTTGCCAATAATTGTTGACATTTCACAATTTATATATCTTAGATTTTCAGAATTATAAGAGATAAAAGTTTTTTTAGTTATTTTTATTTCAATGTTACAGATTACTCAGTTAACACAAGATAACTACAATAACAATAAATCCCCTTTAGTCAGCAGTTATACTCCCCTCTTATTTTTGTTCTTTCCTTGATCTTGAGGGATTTGGGATGATGTCTACTCTGCTTCAGGCTGAGAAGGGATGTAGCTCTTATGGGGCAGAGGAATGGAATTGCGTGCTTGTAGTTGAAGATACCCCTTGCTTTTAGGATGGGGATGGTCCATTCTCATTGTTTTGTTAGTTGTATTACTCAGCCAAAGGGGTACTGGTGCAAAGTACCAGAAATCTGTTGGCTATTATAAAGGGTATTTGGGGTAGAAACTTACAGTCACAAGGCCCTAAAGTATCCAACTCAAGATACCATAAGAGGCACTTCCTCACCCAAAGTCTGTTGCCACGTGTTGAAGCAAGATGGCGGGCGATGTCTGGCACTTCCTCACCCAAAGTCTGTTGCCACGTGTTGAAGCAAGATGGCGGGCGATGTCTGCGAGGGATCAGGCTTTTCTCTCTCAAGGCTTCATGGGTCCAGCCTCTTCCCATCTCAGCTGTAGGCTGGCATAAGGTTCTGCTCTCTCCCTGGGGCTCGGTTCTTTCCAGGCTCAGCTGTAAACTGTAAGGTGAATGGCTCATCTCTCTTCCCGGGGCCTCTGCCATGTCTTTGGAGCTCTCTCTCTTTTTCCACACATCTGCTTTTGTGTGTATCATCTTCTGTGTTCTTGAGTGAATGTCTGTTTATATAGCCCACCAAGGGGGCGGGGACTATTACGCTCTACTGACTTGGTCAAATCAAAGCCCTAATCTTAACATAATTTAATCAAAGACATTGGTGGCAGTTTGATATAGTCATGAATTCCAAAAATAGATATGGATTTTGCTTGTAAGCTGGTCTGTTCTGGGCATGATTAAGTTATGATTAGGACTTTGATTGGGCCACGTCAGTAGGACTCAGATAAACCTACATGGTAGAGCAGAGGAGTTAGCTGGAGTTTTGAGTTGGCGTTCTGATGCTGGATCCCGGGGAAGCAAGCACACAGAGAAGCTTGGTCGTGAAGAAGGAGAGAAGGCCCCGGGAAAAGAGACAAACCATTCACCTGACAGTTCACAGCTGGCCTTGTGGAGAGAAGCAAAGCCTAGAGAGCCTCATAGTCTACAGCTGACCTTGTGGAGGAAACAGAGGAGCTGAGCCAAGAGAGAAATGGAGCCCCAGGAAGAGAGGAACCCAAGAAGCCTGAACTCTTGGCAGATGTCGGCAGCCATCTTGCCTCACCACGTGGCAATGGACTTTGGTGAAGGAAGAAACTTACGCTTTACGGCCTGGTAACTGTAAGCTTCTACCCCAAATAAATACTCTCTATAAAAGCCAACAGATTTTGTATTGACAATTGTGAATAAAGCTGCTTTGAACATTGGTGTGCAAATAACTTCATGTCTGTGCTTTCATTTATTCTGGGTATGTACCTGGTAGTGGGATTGCAAGATCATATGGCAATTCTGTACTTGGTTCCTGAGGAACTGCCAAACTGCCTTCCACAGTGGGTGCACCATTTTACATTCCCATTAGTGGTGAATGAGTGTTCCTCCTTTTCCATATTCTCTCCAGTACTTGTAGTTTTCTTTTAATTATTTTTTTAATAGTGGCCATTCTAGTTGGTGTGAAATGATATCTCATTATGGTTTTGATTTGCATTTCCCTAAGAGTTAGTGATGTTGAACATTTTTTTCATGTGTTTTTTTTTGCCATTTGTATTTTCCTCTTTGGAAAAATGTCTATTCAAGCCTTTTGCCCATTAAAAAAATTGTGTTTGTCTATTTATTGTTAAGTTGTAGGACTTCTTTATATATTTTGGCTATTAAATCCTTATCAGATATGTGATTTCTAAATATTTTCTCCCATTGAGTAGGCTATCTTTTCACTTTCTTGACAAAGTTCTTTGAAGGACAAAAGTTTTTAATTTTGGGGAGGTCCCATTTATCAATTTTTATTGCTTGCACTTTGGGTGTAAAGTCTAAGAAACCGTTGTCTTAACACAAGTTCTCAAAATACTTCCCTACATTTTCTTCTAGGAGTTTTTTGGTCCTGGCTCTTATATCTAGGTCTCTAATTCATTTTGTGTTAACTTTTGTATAAAGTGTGAGAAAGGGGGCCTCTTTCATTCATTTTTTTTTTTTTAACTATTTACCGGGTATATCTGTTTATTGATTAAATCAATTTTATTGGTACACATTAATGAAGCATACAATTCATCCAAAGTATACAATAAATGGTATTTGGTATAATCTCATATTTGTGCATTCATCACTTCAGTCATTTTAGAGCATTTTCATTATTTCAATAATAATAATAGACAACAGACAAACCAGTAAACTAAAAAATTCTTTACCTCTCAATCTCTATATGTTCCCTGCTGTATGTAGCTGCTATTTCTGGCTATTATTGCACAATTATTTATTTATGCAGCAGTTTATTGAGAGATATTCACATAATATACAATCTATACAAAGTGTATAATCAATGGCTTTTAGTATAATCACAATGTTGTGCATTCATCACCACAAAAAATTTTAGAACCATTTCATTACTCCAAAAAGAAAAACTCCACACCCCTTAGCATGCCTTCCCCAACCCAACATAACCACTAATCAAATTTCATCTTTATAAATTGATTTATATTTACATTTTATATAAACAGAATCATACAATACATTACACAATATATTTAGTTCATAGTAGCACAATCATACAGTATTTGTCCTTTTGTGTCTGGCTTGCTTCACTCAACATAATGTCCTCCAGGTTCATCCATGTTGCCATATGCTTTACGACTTCATTTCTTCTTAGTGCTGCATAATATTCCATTGTGTTACTACACCACAGTTTGTTTATCCATTCATCTGTTGATGGACACCTGGGTTATTTCCAACTTTGGCAATTGTGAATAACACTGCTATGAACATCGGTGTTCAGATGTCTGTTCGTGTCACTGCTCTCAGTTCTTCAGGTTTTATACCCAGTAGTGGTATTGCAGGGTCACATGGCAAGTCTATATTCAACTTCTTTAGGAACTGCCAAACAGTCCTCTACAGTGGCTGTACCATTCTGCATTCCCACCAACAGTGAAGAAGTGTTCCTATCTCTCCACATCCTCTCCAACACTTGTAGTTCTCTTTTTAATAGTGGCCATTTTGATAGGTATGAAGTGATATCTCATTGTAGCTTTGATTTGCATTTCCTTAATCATTAGTGATGTTGAACAATTTTTCATGTGTTTTTTTACCATTTGTATTTCTTTTTTGGACAAATGTGTATTCAAGTCTTGCCTGTTTTTTGTTGTTTTTATTTTTTAGCTGTACTAGCTTATCTTTTTTTCCCTTTTTTTCATTTATTGAAGTATATCACTTATACATAAACATACATAAACAGTAATTTATAGTAATAGTTGTGAACTTACAAAACAAACATACATAACACCATACAGGGCTCTCACACCTCACCCTACCACCAATACTTTGCATTGTTGTGAAACATTTTAAACTAATGATTAAAGAGCATCCTCAAAATTTACTACTAATCAAAGTATCTTACATTTGGTGTATTTTCCCCCCAACCCACCTTATTATTATTATTGTTATTATTATTATATCATTTATACATGAACATGACAGCTGCATTGTGATATAACATGTGGTCTATCCTGGAGAAAGATCCATGGGTGCTTGAGGAGAATGTATAACCCGCGGAGTCTGGGTGCAACATTTTGTATGTCTGTTAGGTCTAAGTCCCTTATCATATTTTTCAAGTTCTCTGTTCCTTGTTGATCTTCTGTCTAGTTCTATATAATGATGTGAGTGGTATGTTTAAGTCTGCAATGATTATTGTAGAGATGTTTATTTCTCCCTTCAGTTTTGCCAGAGTTTGCCTCATATATTTTGGGGCACCCTGGTTAGGTGCATAGATATTTATGACTGTTATATCTTCCTGGTGGATCATCCCTTTTATTAATATATAATGGCCTTCTGTATCTTTCATAACTTTTTTGTATTTAAAGTCTGTTTTGTCTGATATTAGTATAGCTACCCCTGCTCTTTTTTGGTTACTATTTGTGTGGAGTATCCTTTTCCAGCCTTTCACTTTCAGCCAGTTTGAATCCCTGGGTCTCAGGTGAGTAACTTGTAAGCAGCATATGGATGGCTCATTGTTTTTTTTTTATCCATTCTGTCAGCCTGTATCTTTTGATTGGGGAGTTTAATCCATTCACATACAATGATATTACTGTAAATGCATTATTTACTTCCACCATTTTATTCTTTGGTTTTCATATGTCATATCTTATGTTCTTTTCACTCTTTTGGTTATCCTTTATGCTATTTTTTCTTCTATACTGTCCTCCAAGCCTCTCTCTCCTGTCTTTTTCTTTCAGGCTCTAAGGCTTCCTTTAATATTTCCTGCAAAGGTGGATTCTTTTTTACGAACTCTCTTAGTTGCTGTTTGTTTGTGAATATTTTATACTCACCTTCATATATGAAGGACAAATTTGCTGGTTAACAAATTCTTGGCTGGCAGTTTTTCTCTTTCATTATCCTAATTGTATCAAACCACTGTGTTCTTGCTTCCATGGTTTCTGATGAGAAATGTGTTCTAAGTCTTACTGGGCGTCCCTTGTATGTGACAGTTTGCTTCTCCCTTTCTGCTCTGAGAATTTTCTCATTATCTTTGACATTTGACATTCTGAGTAGTATGTGTCTTGAATTAGGTCTATTTGGATTTACTCTGATTGGGGTACAGTGTGCTTCTTGGACATGTAAGTTCATTTCTTTTGTGAGAGTTGGGAATTTTTCATCTATTATTTCCTGAAATACTCTTTCTGTCCCCACTCCCTTCTTTTCTTCTGGAATCCCCAAGACGTGTATATTGTTGCATTTCCTGTTATCACTCAACTCCCTGAGTCCCTGCTCAATTTTTTCCATTCTTTTCTCTTGCTATTCTTTTCTCTCTTCAATTTCAGCTGTTCTGTCTTCGTTATCACTTATTCTTTCTTCTATCATTTCAAGTCTGCTGTTGTGTGTCTCTAATGTGTTTTTTTGTTTGTTTATTTTTATTTTAATGTGTTTTTTATCTCACCTATCATGTCTTTCATTCCCATGAGCTCTGTTACTTTTCTGTTCAGGATTTCAAATTCTTCTTTGTGCTCGCTCAGTGTCTTCTTGATGTTGTTTCTCTCTTCAGCCATATTGTCTTTAATTCATTAATTTGATGTTGGAAATTTGTGTGCATCTTATTAGTTGTCTCAAATCCTGAGTCTCTTCAGGGCCTTTGATATATTCCTTTTATTGGGCCATGTCTTCCAATTGCTCTCTAGGCATCTGATTAGGATGGTGAGTTGACTCAGATGCTCTGTTTCTTTCTCTTTTGTAGGGCTTTAGTGGCAGGAGGCTGTGTCGGTTCTTGTTCCAACATGGTTATTTAGGATTGTCCCTGTTAGCTGATGAAGACTGGGCTCTGGACCCAGCAATGGGTTGCAGACCACTTCCTAGGGTCATGGGGAAGGAGGCTATAACAGCTAGAAAAAGCCTCTCTTCCTTGTTTACTTTTAATTTCTTCGTGTGCACTTCCTTGGTCTGCCAGCAGATGGCACTCTTCAGCAGTCTCTCAGTTCAATGCCTGGTCGAAGTGTGTTTGCTGCAACAAGAACCATATCAATATGATAGAGGACCCTGCCTGGAGGCTAAGAGCCTCATAATTCAAACTCTCAGAGACACTTCTCCAGCCTTCTCTGGCAGCCCCCTCCCTTTACCTGGGTTGGAAATATTTCCACTCCCCTCCGAGTCCTCAACAATCAGTCCCAGTTAGTAAAGAAGGAGATTGGGAGGGTCGGCTCTCTTTAGTCCCTTGCCGGCTCCAAGGCAAACAATGGCATGGCCCCATTCAGCCTGGAAGGGCTCCTGGGCACAGCAGACCAAATCTGTGGGTCAAAAGCTGAGTCAGCCTTAGGCTGTGTCCTTGTCTCTCCCCTTTCCTGGGGAGGTGGGTCACTGGGGCCCCCTTTGTCTGTATCCACTGGCCCATAGGCCTGAGAATTCAAAAGTGTCTTTAGTGTAGAGGAGGGTGCTGCCAGTAGCAGCCACAGCTTTTAACTCATAGTTTTGCCATCACAATTTTTCCCTTTGCCCCTCTTTCTTTTGGGTGGTGTCCAGCCTTCCCCTGGTGTCCTAAACCCTAGAAGAATTTTTCTCAAGACATTTCTGCCTGTCCTCTAGCTATTTTTGCTAGGAGAGGAGAGTCCCGTGTCTTTCTAGTCTGCCATCTTCCCAGAAGTCTCTCATTTGGATATGGAAATCCAGTTCTCCCAGGGCCATTTGTTGAAAAGGCTCTTCTGTTCCAGTTGAGTAGACTTGGTAGCCTTGTTAAATATCAGTTGGCCATAGATGTGAGGGTCAATTTCTGAGTTCTCAATTCGACTCCTTTGGTCAATATATATTTTTATGCCAGTACTATGCTGTTTTGAGTACTTTATTTTTTAATATACTTTTTTTTTTTTAAAGATACTTAGATTACATAAATGTTACATAAAAAATATAGCAGATTCCCATATGCCCTGCTCCCTACCCCTCCCACATTTTCCCACATTAACAACATCCTTCATTAGTGTGGTACACTTGTTACAATTTGTGAGCACATTTTGGAGCATTGCCACTAAGCTTGGATTATAGTTTACATTGTAGTTTACACTCTCTCCCACACAATTTTGCAAGTTGTGACAAGATATACAATGGCCTGTATCTGTCATTGCAATGTCATTCAGGACAATTCCCAAGTCCTGAAAATGCCCCCATATTACACATTTTTCCCTCTCCCTCCCCTCACAACCTCCAGTAGCCACTGCCTCCACATCAATGATAAAACTTAGTTCCATTGCTAGAATCACAATAGGTCTATAGTAGAATAACAGTAAGTCTACCCTAGTCCATCATTCATTCTGCAATCCTGAGGATTCTGGAATGGTGATGCCCCCTCTGCCTCTAATTGAGAGGGGGCTTAGATCCCATGGGGCAGAGGGATGGGACTATCTTGCTTGCAGTTGCAGACTCTCTCTGTTCCCTGGGATGGTCGTTGCCCATCATCATTTCCTTGTTGATTGTCCTGGGTGAGTCCAATGAACTGGAGAGTAGGTGTTGCAACTCTGTTGAGATTCTGGGTCCAGCTGGCACATGGGAAACTGTGGAAAACAGTTTGGCATTTCCTCAAAAAGTTAAACATAGAATTACCATATGTCTCAGAAATTCCACTGCTAGGTATACATCCAAAAGAATTGAAAACAGGGACTCAGATATTGTACAGCAATGTTCAGAGCAATATTATTCACAATAGTCAAAAGGCAGAAGCAGCTCAAGTGTCTATTGGTCGATGAATGGATAAATAAAATGTGGCATACATACAATGGAATAGTATTCAGCCATAAAAAAGAATGAAATTCTGATACATTCTACAGCATGGATGAACATTCAAAACATCATGCTAAATGAAATAAGGAAGGACAAATATTGTATGATTCCACTGATATGAAATATCTAGACAAAGCAAAGCCGTAGAGGCAGAGAGTAGATTAGAGGTGACCAGGGGCTGGGGCTGGTATGAGTTATTACTTAATAGGTATACAGTTTCTGTATAAAAAATTTAGTATTGGACAGTGGTGATGGTAGCACAGCACTGAATGCAATCAATGCCTCTGAATTGTACACTAAAAAATGGTTAAACTAGCAAATGTTGCTATATATTTGTTAGCACGATAAAATTCAGCAACAACAAAATCCCCAGCATCCCAGAAGAGAGTGATGTAGGTTCATGGTCCCAGAAGGGCCCCTGAGTTAAGCTCATGGTGCCTGCACTGGAGGTTTGCTGTTCCCCAGCTGCCCAGCAATCACCCCTTGTGGGACCAGCATCTCCACTCTCCACAGTGGAATTCTCTCTCCACTGTTGGGTGCAGTCTTTGGGACCTGTCAGACAAAGTACTCTCCCTTCCCCCGGCCAAGGACTAGGCACATGAACAAAGTCAGACCAACTGGACTCTCTCCTGGATCACCACATCTTCGACAGAGTAACCGGAAGACAGAAAAAGGACATAGACCGTTTCCAGTCCAGGGGCAGTGAGAGTGGTTCCTGCCATGAAGGCCTTAGGATCTGCCCGATTCTAGTCTGGTCTTTCTAATTTTTTTTTTAATTTTAAAAGAAGCTTTGGAATTCTGGGAAGATGGCAAACTAGAAAGACGTGGGACTCTCTTCTCCTCCTCCATAAAAATAGCTAGAGGACAGGCTCAAACAGCCTAGAAAAAGTTATAGGGTTTAGGATACCAGGTGAAGTCTGGACACCACCCAGAGAAGAGGGACAAAGGAGGGAAATTGTGACGACAGAACTGAGTTGAAAACAGCGGCTGCTGCTACCGGCACCCTGCTCCACACTAAAGACACTTTAGAATTCTCAGGCCTCTGGGCCGGTGATTATAGACAAAAGGGGGCTCCAGGGATCTACCACCCCAAGAAAGGGGAGAAAGAGGGACACAGCCTAAGGCTGACTTGGCTTCCAACCCACAGATTTGGTCTGCAGTGTCCCAGGAGCCCTTCCAGGCCGGGTGGGGCTGCGCCACTGTTTGCCTGGGGAGCCCGCAAGAGGCTAAAGATATACAACCCTCCCAATCTCCTCCTCTACTAACAGGGACTGATTTTTGAGGACTCAGAGGGGAGTGGAAATATTTCCTAGCCAGGAAAAGGGAAGGGGCTGCCGGAGAAAGCTGGAGAAGTGTCTCAGAGAAGGTTTGAATTGCAAGGCTCCTAGCCTCCAGGCAGGAAGCTCTATGGAAGGGGCTGCCGGAGAAAGCTGGAGAAGTGTCTCAGAGAAGGTTTGAATTGCAAGGCTCCTAGCCTCCAGGCAGGAAGCTCTATCACATCAATCTGCTCTGTGTTGCAACAAACACACTCCGACCAGACATTGAACTGAAAGATGCCAAAGAGCACCATCTGTTGGTAGACAAAGGAAGTGCATATGAGAAAATTAAAAATAAGTAGGAGAGGCTTTTTCCCACCTCTATAGCCTCCCTCCTCAAGGCCCTAGGAAGCGAGTCTACAACCAATTACGGGGTCCAGTGCCCAGTTTTGAGCAACTAGCAGGGAAAATCCTAACAATCCAGGTCAAGGCAAGAATTAAAGAGCAGTGGTGATTGACAACCACCATACCAAGGAAATGAGAGAGCCGACAACTGCAAGCAAGAGAGTCCCATCCATCGGCTGTATGGGATCAAAGCCTCATCTCCGTTAGAGGTGGAGTGGACATCACCATCCCAGAATACTCAGGATTGGGGAATGAACTATGGACTAGAGTGGACTTACTGGTATTCTACTATAGACATTGTGATTCTAGCATTGGAAGAAATTTCAACATTGATGTGGAGGCAGTGGCCACTGGAGGCTCTGGGGGCAGGGGGAGGGAAAAACAGTTGTAATACAGGGGCTTTTTTGGGACTTGGGAATCGTCCTGAATGACATTGCAATGACAGATATAGGCCATTTTATATCGTCACATAACATGCAGAACTATGTGGGAGAGAGTGCAGACCACAATGCGAACTATGGTCCATGCTCAGTGGCAAAGCCCCAGGATACATTTATCAATTGCAATGAATGTGCCACACTAATCATGTTTATGTGGGAGGATGTGGGAGGTGTGGGGAATGGGGCACATTGGAATCCCTATATATTTTTATGTAATATTTATGTAATCTATCTTTTAAAAAATAAAAAAAGTTATTTTTTAAAAAAAGAGCAGTGGTAACACACAGCCTTCTGTCACTAAATACCTATAGAGAAGGAAATTGAGTATCTGAGTAAACTACATCCTAATCAGATGCCTAGACATCAACAAAATATAAGGAGCCATACTAAGAAAACAGAAGACATGGCCCAAAAAAAGGAATATATGAAAGGCCCTGAAGAGATGCAGAATTTGAAAGAACTAATCAGTGAGATGTGCACAAATTTCCAAAATCAAATTAATGAGTTGAAAGACAATATGGTTAAAGAGATAAATGACATCAAGAAGACATTGAGCAAGCACAAAGAAGAATTTGAAATCCTGAACAGAAAAGTAACAGAGCTCATGGGAATGAAAGACACAATAGGTGAGATCAAAAACACATTTGAGGCACACAACAGCAGACTTGAAATGATAGAAGAAAGAATAAGTGATACCAAAGACAGAACAGCTAAAATTGAAGAGAGAAAAGAACAGCAAGAGAAAAGAATGGAAAAAATTGAGCAGGGGCTCAAGGAGTTGAAGGACAACGTGAAATGCAACAACATGTCACGGGAGTTCCAGAAGGTGAAGAGAAGGGAAAGGGGGCAGAAAGAGTATTTCAGGAAATAATAGATGAAAATTTCCCAACTCTCACAAAAGAAATAAACTTACATGTCCAAGAAGTGCACTGTACCCCAATCAGAATAAATCCAAATAGATCTACTCCAGGACACATACTACTTAGAATGTCAAATGTCAAAGATAAAGAGAAAATTCTCAGTGCAGCAAGGGAGAAGCAAACCATCACATACAACGGACATCCAGCAAGACTTAGCACAGATTTCTCTTCAGAAACCATGGAGGCGAGAAGACAGTGGTTTGATACAATTAGGATTATGAAAGAGAAAAACTGCCAGCCAAGAATTCTTTGTCCAGCAAAATTGTCCTTTAAATATGAAGGTGAAAATAAAATATTCACAAACAAACAGAAACTAAGAGAGTTCGTAAAAGAGAATCCATCTTTGCAGGAAATATTAAAGGAAGCCTTAGAACCTAAAAGAAAAAGACAGGAGAGAGAGGCTTGGAGGAGAGTATAGAAGAAAAAATAGCAGAAGGATAACCAAAAGAGTAAAAAGACAGACAAATATATGATATGACATATGAAAACCAAACAATAAAATGGTGGAAGTAAACAACACATTTACTGTAATATCATTGAATGGATTACTCCCCAATCAAAAGATACAGGCTCACAGAATGGATTAAAAAACATGAGCTTTCTATACGCTGCTTACAAGAAACTCACCTTAGATCCAGGGATACAAACCAGCTGAATGTGAAAGGCTGGAAAAAGATACTCCACACGAATAGTAACCAAAAAAGAGCAGGGGTAGCTATACTAATATTGGACAAAACAGACTTTAAAAAAGTTATAAGAGATACAGAAGGCCAGTGTATATTAATAAAAGGAACAATCCACCAGGAAGATATAACAGTCATAAATATCTACGCATCTAACCAGGGTGCCCCAAAATACATGAGACAACCCTGGGAAAACTGAAGGGAAAAATAGACATTTCTACAATAATCATGGAGACTTCAACACCCCACTCACATCATTAGCTAGAACAACTAGACAGAAGATCAACAAGGAAACAGAGAACTTGAACAATATGATAAATGAGTAGACCTAACAGACATATAGAGAACACTGCATCCAAACTCAGCGGGTTATACATTCTTCTCAAGTGCCCATGGATCTTTCTCCAGGATAGACCACATGTTAGGGCACAATGCTGCTCTCAATAAATATAAAAAGATCGAAATTATACAAAGCACCTTCTCAGATCATAATGGAATGAAACTGGAAACCATTAATAGGAAAAAAGTAAATTCACGAATGTGTGGAGACTGAACAACACACTCCTAAATCAGTTGTTCAAAGAAAAATTGCAAGTGAAATCAGTAAATATATTGAGACAAATGCAAACGAGAACACAACTTATCAAAACTTAATAGGATATAGCGAAGGCAGTCTTGAGAGAGAAGTTTATAGTCCTAAATGCCCATATTGAAAAAGAAGAAAGAGCTAAACTCAAAGATTTAACTGAACGGCTAGAGAAACTAGAAAAAGAACAGCAAACCAATCCCAAAGCAAGCAGAAGGAAAGAAATAATAAAGATTAGAGCAGAAATAAATGAAATTGAGAAAAAAAAAATAGAGAAAATCAACAAAACCAAAAGTTGGTTCTTTGAGAAGATCAATAAAATTGATAAAACCCTAGCTAGACTAACAAAGAAAAAAAGAGAGAAGATGCAAATAAACACATTTAGAAGTGAAAAGAGGGAAGTTATAACTAACCCCACAGAAATAAAAAGAATCCTAAGAGGATATTATGAGAAACTGTATGCCAACAAACTAGACAATCTAGATGAAATGGACAATTCCTAGAAATGCACAAACAACCTACACTGATGCTACAAGAAATACAAGAACTTAACAATCCAATCACATTTAAAGAGATTGAATCCATCATCAAAAATCTCCCAACAAAGAAAAGTCCAGGACCAGATGGCTCCACAGGCGAATTCTACCAAGCATTATGAAAAGAATTAACACCAATCCTCTTTAAACTCTTCCAAAAAACTGAAGAGGGAAAATTACCCAACACATTTTATGAAGCCAACATCACCCTAATACCAAAGCCAGATAAAGATACTACAAGAAAAGAAAATTACAGACCAATCTCTCTAATGAACATAGATGCAAAAATACTTACAAAATGAATACTTGCAAAATACTTGCAAAACGAATCCAACAGCATATCCAAAGACTCAGACATCATGACCAAGTGGGATTTATTCCTGGTATGCAAGACTGGTTCAACATAAGAAAATCAATTAACGTAATACACCACATTAACAAATTGAAGGAAAAAAACCACATGATCATCTCAATTGATGGAGAAAAGGCATTTGACAAAATCCACATCCTTTTTTGATAAAAAACACTTCAAAAGATAGGAACAGAAGGAAAATTCCTCAATATGATAAAAGGCATATATGAAAAACTCACAGCCAACATTTGTATTCAATGGGGAAAGGTTGAAAGCTTTCCCTCTAAGTTCAGGAACAAGGCAAGGATGCCCCTGTCACCATTGTTATTCAACATTGTACTAGAAGTTCTAGCTAGGGTAATTAGACAAGAAAAAAAAATTAAAGGCATCCAAATAGGAAAAGAAGAAGTAAAACTCTATTTGCAGATGACATGATCCTGTACTTAGAAAATTCTGAAGTATCCATGACAAAGCTACTTGAGCTAATAAATGAATTCAGCAAAGTGGCAGGATACAAGATCAACATACAAAAATCAGGAATGTTTTTGTACACTAGTTTGAATAATTTAGGAGGAAATCAGGGGGGAAATACTGTTTTCAATAGCAACAAAAAGACTCAAATACTTAGGAATTAATTTAACCAAAGAAATACAGGACTTATATGCAGAAAAGTACAAAACAATGCCAAAGAAATAAAAGAAGGCCTAAACAAATGGAAACACATTCCGTGTTCATGGATTGGAAGACAAAATATTGTGAAGATGTGAACGCTACCCAAACTGATTT
>JAQZBX010060865.1:0-11589 GCA_029593785.1 Cabassous unicinctus
CAGAGGCCCCCGATCCACCCCCCCCTCACCTCAGAAGAAGATAAATTGCATTTTATTTTTATCTAATATTTTACAGGAAATATGGTGTAGATTTTCTTCATGTCCTAATATATTTTTAGAAACACATGAATTAAAACTTAAGAAAGCTTATTGCTCCCAGAATATGTTTCATGTCATAACAAATATTGAACATTCTTATCTGGCCGTAACAAAATAATATAGCACTTTGGGACAAAGATGCAGCCTAGTAATCCAGCACTGGAAGCCAAGATGGAGAAGGTCCCCACACCTGCCATGACCTTCCCCTTGGTGCTTTGGTAGACAGGGAGGAAAGTGACCCAAACACTGCAGAACACCAACATGCTGAAGGTCAAAAACTTGGCTTCATTAAAGGTGTCAGGCAGGCTCCTGGCCATGAAAGCTAGGGTGAAGCTCCCCAGGGCCAAGCAGCCCAGATATCACAGGACACAGTAGAAGACAGTGACTGAGTCCTTGTTGCACTCAATGATGATATAGCCATGCTCAGAATGTGCATCTTTGTCAATGAATGGGGAGAGGTTCCTAGCCAGATTCCACAGAGGGTCATCTGGATCAGGGAGCAAATGGGAATAACAAACTTAAGTGACCCTGACACCAAGTACTGCCTCATTCTTCTCCCTGGTGCAGTGATCTTGAATGCCAGAACCACAGTGATTGTTTTGGCCAAGACAGTGGAAACAGCCACGGTAAACACAATTCAAAATGTGATTTGTCGGAGGATGCAGGTGGCTGTTGTAGGATGACCGATGAAGAGTAAGGAGCAGAGGAAGCAGAGATTGAGGGAGATGAGCAGGATGTAGCTGAGAGTCCTGTTATTGGCCTTGACAATGGGGGTGTCCCGGTGCTTCACAAAGACTCCAAGAATAACAGCGGTGAGGAAAGAGAAGCGAAGAGCTGTGCAGACCAGAGCCATCCCTAAAGGGTCTTCATAAGCCAGGAAAGTCACAGCTTTTTGGAGACAGTGATTCCTCTCACTGTTTGCATATTGATAATTTGGACATTTCACACACTCATCCATATCTGGTGAGAAGAGCAAATTGTCATCAGCTCAGGTTTAGCAATTTTCTCTGATTCACAGGACCCCAAAAGAATCCCATTGGCCAATTTTAGGCAAATCTGTCCAGTTAGCATTGATTCTACATAACACTCTTTAAATCTGTTTGGCTTTCTTTCCCATTTTTTCTCTTAGGCCTCTGGCCTTCTTTTAGATGTTCTGACCTTCAATTGGATAATAGTTGAATTTTCATTCACTGTCGAGCTTTCATTCTTTTAAAATATATATATATATATTTATTGATATATAAAATACACTAATGAAAAGGTGCAAATCATAAATGCAGTGATTAATGAATTATGAGGAAGTAAACACATGGGTAATACCACACTGGCCAAGTAAGAGAACATAATCAGCCCCACAGAAGCCTTTTCCCTAATTCCTTCAAATCAATTAAACTCCCACATCTCTAAAGAAACTACCTTCATGATTTCTAACCTCATAGATTAGTTCTGCTTGGGTCTTTTTAACCCAATATTATGTTTCTGAGATTCATCCATGTCACTGAATTTAGATATATTTCATTCGCCTTTAAAATACTTTTGTTATTTTCTTTTTATAAACACATGATGTCCACCAGATATACATTTCCTCTTCCCTCAGCCCCCATCCCTTAGCAATCTCTACTCTACTTTCTCTTTCTGGGGATTTGCTATCTCAAGACAGCTCTTATAAGTGACATATACAATATTTTTCATTTTTGATTCTTGCTTATTTCAAAGAACATAATGTGTACAAGGTTCTTCTTTGTAGCAGCACATCTCATAAATTCATTTTTACTTGTGGTTAAATAATATTCCATTATGTGGATGTACCACATTTTGTTTATCCATTCATTTGTTGATGGACATTTGGGTTATTTCATCCTGTTGTCTACTGTTAATTATGCTATGAAATATAGTGATCTTTGTGGTTGTGAAGTGGTATAATCCATTCACTTATTTCTTTTTTTAAAGATTTATTTATTTTATTTTATTTATCCCCCCCTTGCTGCTTGTGCTGCTGTGTCCATTCACTGCGTGTCTTCTCTGTGTCTGCTTATCTCCCCCTTGCTGTGAGGTCTTGCCGCATCAGCCCACGGCGCCGCGCGAGCCGGCCTGCCCTCACAAGGAGGCGCCGGGAAGCGAACCCGGGGCCTATCATATGGTAAACGGGTGCTCTATCCATTGAGCCACACCCGCTTCCTGCCGTGAGGTTGCTGCATCAGCCCACCGCACCGCTCAGGCGGGCGTGCCCTCACAAGGAGGCCTCGGGACTCGAACCCGGGCCTCCCATATGGTAAACGGGGGCTCTATCCACTGAGCCACACCCGTTTCCCAATCCATTCACTTATGTTGCTGAATAGAATTCAATTATATTAATATATCTTTTATTTATCCATTTTTATTAGTATAATATATTTGGGTTGTTTATGGGTTTTTGTTATTATAAATAATGCAGTGAGTGTCTTTGTCTGGTACAGGTACAATGTTATATTGCTGGTCATATAGTATTCAAATATTCACCTTTGCAAGTAATAACATACAGTTTTCCAAATGGTTACTTCAATTTATACTCTGACAAGCAACATGAGATTTCCAGTTGTTCTATATTCTCTCCATCACTGAACATGGTAAGTCTGTTTAATTTTAGCTGTTTTGGAGAATATTTTGATCGAGTTAATTATGATTTTTATTTGCAATTTTCTTGTGACTAATTGATCTGAGCAGTGTCTCATAT
Source organism: Cabassous unicinctus (assembly GCA_029593785.1). Classification (NCBI taxonomy): domain Eukaryota; kingdom Metazoa; phylum Chordata; class Mammalia; order Cingulata; family Chlamyphoridae; genus Cabassous; species Cabassous unicinctus. The sequence goes on from JAQZBX010060865.1 coordinate 2,813, forward strand.
GTGCATTGCATATTTGGAAATATTTTTGTATCAGATGCGTGTTCATAAGCCATGACTTTCTTTAATGGATTTCTGTCCATCTTGATTTTTGTAGGAGCTCTCAATATATTTTAGATGTGATTTTTATTGGTTAGATCTATTTCAAAGTTTTTTTTCCCACTTGGTGACTTGACCTTTCAATGATGAACAGAAAATAATAATTTTTATATAGTTACATTTATTAAATTGTTCCTTTAAAGTTGATGCTTCATCTGTCATGTTTAAGAAATTTTTGCCTTCCCAAGTTACAAATTTTTTTCTCCTTCATGTTCCTTAATGATTTTTTATTTTTTTCATTTAGAACTACCATATGCCGTATAGTGATGTCTTTATGTGACCATTTGGTTTCTGTATTTGCTGTTTGGTTCCTTTGATTACATTTTTTATGCTTATGCTGAAACCACAACATTGTGACATCAAAAGAATTAAAGCAGGTAGAATAATTACTCCTATACCATTCTTAGTCTTTAATTTTATCTTAGCTACCCTTTTCTTTTTTCCATTTTCATGTGCATTTCATAATAGGTTGGAATTGCCACAAAAAGTTGGCACTATGATGACAATTGCGTAGAATCAATAGAAGAATTGGAAAGTATTGATGCCTTTACAATATTGAGTTTTTTCATCCATGGACATGGTGTATCCCTCATTGTATTAATGTCGTCTTTAAATTTTTCTCAATGTTCTTCTATAACTTTATAATCAGAAGTTTTTCCAAACTTTCTTAGTTTAATTTATAGGCATTTCCTTCTTTCAAGATGTTATAAATGTCATGTATTAAAATTGCATTTTAGAATGCCCTGTGACTGGCATATATAATTTTAGAAGTTTGTGTATTAATCCTGTATTCAGACCACTAAACTTAGTTTATAAAATCTTCCAGATTTTATAATTACACAATAATAACAGTGCAAATGAAGTCAGTTCTATTTTACACTTTCCAATAATTATTCCTTCCACTTCTTTTCCTGCGAATATTGCATTGGGCTTGACCTCCAATGTAACATCTAGCAGAAGTGGCAATATTGAACAGTTTTTCTCATTCTTGATCTCTCATTCCTGAAATTCTTTCAATATTGCACCATAAAGTTTGACGTTTGTTCTCGTTTGCTCTAAGTATTCTTTAAGGGAATAAAATGTTTCCCTTCTATTCCTAATATGATAATGAATGTTTTTGTTTTAAAATCATGAATGGGTGTTGAATTTTATTAACTGTTTCCTGCATTTATTTATATGATTGTTTCCCCTTTTCAGGGAGGTCATATACTGAATTACGTTGCATAAACCAAACTTTGTCATACTAAAGCCCCTTTATAAAATATAGCTTGATTTAGATTGTAGATTTTTTTAAATTTACAAGTGTGTGTTCAAAAGAGAAAGTGGGAAAAAAAAAAAAAGAGAAAGTGGGCTATTAATTTCCTTTCTTATAATGACCTTAACAAATTTTGGTTCCATGGTTAAGCTCTTCTAATAAAATGAATTGAGAAGAATTTTTCCCTTTATTCCCTGGAAGAGTTTGAGTAAAAGGGCAATATTTTTCCTTGAACATTTGGTAGAATTCCCCATTTTGTCACAATAAAAACATATGAGAGTATTGTAAGCCATGGATTTAATGTCCTTGGTAAGATATGAAACTTTTCAGATTTTTTATTTTTTATTGGGACAGTTTTGATATCATATTTTTTCAGGGAATTTGTGAATTTCATTTTAATTTTCAAATAATTTTCAAATGAAATTATTTATACTCAACTTTTATGATGTTAAAAATTTCTGTACAAATGACCCACATTTAAATCATGTTATTGATTTGCAATTTTTTTTTTCATAATACAACATTCTAGGGGTTTATCAATTTTGTCTTTTACTAGAGAGTTTTGACTTTTTTATCCTCTGTATATCTGTGTGGCAACTTTATATAGTTATGAATTCCAAAAATAGATATTATATTATGCTTGTAAACTGGCCTGTTTCTCTGGGCATGATTAAATTATGATTAGGGCTTTGATTGGGCCACTTCAGTAGAACTTTGATCCCCTGCCCCTTGGTGGGGAAGGATTCAGATAAAACTACATGGCAGAGCAGAGGAGTTAGTTGGAGTTTTGAGTTGGCATTTGTGCTGGAGTTTTGATGTTGGAGTCTTGAGCTGGAGCCCCGGGAAGTTGGGAAGTAAGCATACACAGCAGCATGGTCCTGAGGAAGGAGAGAAGGCCCTGGGAAAAGAGAGGAGCCTTTTGCCTGATAGTCTACAACTGGCCTTGTGGAAAGAAGAAGCAGGTAAACCTGGAGAAAATCAAGCCATGGGAAGAGAGGAACACAGGGAGCTGGACTCGTCACAGAGTAGGGTGAGGGAAGTAACTTATGCTTTATGGCCTGGTAATTGTAGGCTTCTACCCCAAATAAATACCCTTTATAGAAGCCAACCAATTTCTGGTATTTTGCAGCAACACCCTTTTGGCTGACTCATACAATCTATTTTATTATGTTTTCTTCTTGTATTTGTAATTTTCTATCTTCTATTTTCTTTACATTTAATTTGCTGTTCTTATTTTAGTTTGTGATAAATACTTATAACTCATATACTAAATAATACACATAGGATTATACATATGTCTCTATGGAGTGCTTTAGCTCCATCCCATAAGAGCTGAAATGTAGCATTTTCAGATTCAAAACATTTTACAGATCCTCTTGTATTATCTACTTTAAAGTATGGGTTGTTTAAAAGTTTATTTCTTAATCACCAAACATGTGGGAATTGAACTTGGTGGTACACTGTTCTTTATACGTGTATATGGAACATATTCTCAAATTTACCTTGTACACAATGTGTACATGAATCACTTTGCCATATTGACTAAATGCCAGAATATACCATAAGTCTCTACACTTCTCAAAACTTGGAAATAATAGTAATTTGGGAAATTAAATCATTTATTCATCAACAAAAGAAAGTTAGAAAATCCCACCACAAACGTGATTCCAGCATTTAAAATCATGGATATGAGTAACTTCAAGATGCTAATTATACGTTGAAAAAAACTCATATATTGGTTTAATGTCCATTTTCTACATCATGTCTCCATCCCCAACCCCAATATATTCTGTGATTCTGTCAAATTGAAACTTCCTTTGCCAGTTCTCTGAATATTACGTTCAGTGATGAGTCACCTATTTTTTTGCCATTTCTAATAATTATACCAAGAATTTAGTCCACCACTCATTCATCTTACATAATACTAATGCCACTGCCTCTATGAAGAACTCTATTAGACCCCTCCTCACATTAAATATATCATTCCATAGTATCGTGTACATACTTTGATTGCAGCCTGTAATTATGGTAATGAGAGGTCTCTGTGTTTTCTCTCCCCAACTCAGCTGTGAAGTAGAGGAGAGGAGAAACTAAAACCTACTCATTGAGGGCATGCTATATCATTCCTTTGTTGTACAGCATAGAAATAGCCATTTCTTAAATCAGTCACAACCTTCCTGACCATGTGTTCTTGGTCACAAATAGTGTCAGGCATGGGGTAACTCAGGATGGTTAAGATTCATGCCTTTAATAAAGTCTAAATATCCTTTAGAACAAAATTAAAGCAGGTACTTATAATATTGTGTTGTTTTGGTTTACTAAAGGCTGCCAATATAAAAATACCAGAAATGGGTTGGCTTTTATAATGGGAATTTATTAGATTAAAATCTTACAGTTCTGAAGCTGTGAATGTCCAGATCAAGGTAACATCTGAGATGCTATGTCTCAACAAGGGCAGCTGCTGGCAGATCCTGGACTCCTGCCACATGGCAAGGCAAAATGGCAGCCATTTCCTCTCTCTCCTCCAGCTTCTATTTCTCCCTGAGTTCAGCTGTTGGCAATCAGGGAGATGGCTCATCTCTCCCCAGTCTACACCTATTCATCTTTGAACTGATCTGCTAATTTCAGCCTCTGGCCTCTCTCTCAGCTTCTCTGGGTTATTTTCTCTTTCTGCAGCCATAGTTGATCCCGGAGTCCTTTCTCGCATGACAGGGTACAAGCTTCTTGTTCTCTTTCTCTGTGTCTCTTGGAATGTTTCTCCCATTTACAAAAGACTCCAGCAAGAGGGTAGAGACCCTCCCTGGGTCCTACCATTCTGAAATACTTCCAATAAAGGTCCCCAACAAAATTCAATCCTATCACAGTATCCCATACCCACAAAAATAGATTAGCTCCAAGAATATGATCTTTTCTGGGATCCACAAAAGCTTCACACTGTCACACATGTGTTAAATTCCAAAATAGGGATGAAACTTAGTTACTGTGGTGATATCAACATAAGGGTTTCACAGAGATGATTTTGCCTGCAATGGGTCTAAAGCAATGACTTAAATAAGCTAGTTCAGGGCAGAGAAAGAGAGTCATTTCAATAGTAAATATTATTGTTTATCAAATTTAAATTACTAAATTAAGGAAGGAAGAATTTTGATTCTGGAGTTGTTGTCCAAATCTTTTCCAATCCCTTGTATGAATGTGGAATATAAAGGAATGGTGGGGACTTTCTTGTAGGCACACACTTACTTGTCTCATTAGAAATTTCATTATCTGGGCAGGGGGTGCAAAGAAAACAGCAGGCAGCCTTTCCCTCCTGAGAGGTTTTGCTAAATCCAGGAATGGACCTCTCACTGGATACTGAGTGGGGAGTCTGAAGAAAATCAGATGTATGCTGTTAATAGCTGTGACTTTAACTCTCCAGTAATTAGACTTTTTCAGATATTGGAACATCAACAAATTTAAAATTTTTAATACTTTAAAAATTTTTTTAAAAGATAATTTAGATTACATAAATGTTACATTAAAAACTATAAGGGACTCCCATATGCTCCACCCTCTACTCCTCCCACACTTTCCCACATTAACAACATCCAACACTAGTGCGGTACATTTGTTACAATTGATGAACACATATTGGAGCATTGCCAATAAGCATGGAATATAGTTTACATTATAATTTACACTCTGTCCCACATTATGTATTTTGTCATAACAAATTTAAATTTTAAATACTTAAATCAAATTAATTGATAATATGTCATGATTATTGAATGATGTGAAACATTTAATGATTCCAAAATATATGTTTGAATATATGTGTTCTTTTTCCATCCACTGGTGAATGGGTAAGAAATTTGTTCAAGTTGAAAGATGAATTATCAAACTGCCATAGGTGGCCTTTTACTGAGTGGTAAGGAGGCAGAAAATGTGCACAAGAAAATTGTGGTTATTGACATGTAATACAAAGCATGGTGATTGGATTGTACCCACCTCTGAAAATCCTGCTGCCCACTCTATCATCTCCTCAGATATAGACAACTGTTGATCACGTGGTGCATCTGAGGCAAAATGTCCTACTTTAACTTTAAGTCCAAAACCTTCTGGAAAATTCCAAAAGTTGAAAATGTCATACCTGGCACCAAATTTCTTTTCCTCATCCAATTTCAATAGGTCGCCAGCAGTACTGTTAAATTGTATTTCCTTCAGAAATGGGTGTAGCTAAAAGAGACACATAATTCTGTGAGGAAGTGTGCTCCAGCATTGAGGACAGAAAACCCAATTTTGGAACAACCCTGATCCTCTGTAATCCCTGCTTCATAATGCAATTTTATTATTAAGCATCCAATGAAGTAATAAAAATGAAAGCAGATGGAGGACTAAAATATCATAATGTTTATGAAATATTGGTCAGCTTCAGGAGAAAACTGCAAATACAAGGAAATAAAACAATCGGTGGGTGTGAATGCACACAAATTTTTAATGGGAGAACCAAATCCAAGACTTCCAGTAAGATGGAGGATTAGAGAGACACAGGACTCACTTTTCTCCCAGAAAATAGCTAGAGGACAGGCAAAATCTGCAAGGAAAAATGTTCTAGGGCTGAGGACACAAGGACAAACCTGGACACCACCCAGAAGAGAGAGGAGCAAATAAAAGAAAAAGACTCTTGATGGGAAAAATCTGTGAGTAAAAGCTGCAGCTGTAGCTGCTGGCACCCATTCCTCCAACCTCATAGCATACCACTTTGGGCATTCTGTCCTCTTGCAGGCAGCTATGACAAAAGGGGTGTAAGAGGTCCACTTCCTCAGGAAAGGGAAGAGAGATGGTCACAGACTAAGGCTGATTCAGTTTTTGGCCAACAAATTTGGTCTGCTGTGCTCCATGTGCCCTTCGGGGTAGGGTGAGGCAGTGCCATTGTTCTCCCTGGAAGTTGGCAGGAGACTAAAGAAATCCAACCTTCTCAAATACTCTTATTACTGACCACGACTGGTTGTTGAAGACACAGAGGGGAGTGGAATTATATACTACCCAGGACAAAAGAGGGATGCCAGCAAAAGGAGGAGTACAGCTTCTGAGAATGTTTGATTAGGGAGTCTCTGAAAAACCCTGAGGCAGGATCCTCTTTACAGTGTTCAGGGTTACAGAAAACTCATTCCAACCAGAGTTTGAGCTGAGGAATTTCCTGGCAGATCATGGAGATGTATGCAAATAAAGTAAAAGTAAATAAATAAAAGAAGATTTTTGGGGCCTTTACAGCTCCCTCCCAAAGGCCCTTGGAATCTGTTCTGCACCCCATTTCTGGGTCCATATCCCAGATTTGAGCAACTAAACAGAGACAATTTTAAACATATAGAACAGGTTGAAACAAGAATCAGAGAACAGCAGTAACACATAGCTTCCTGTCACTAAATCCTAGGCAAGAGAAACAGTGAATGTCAGAGTAAACTCACCATCATAATCAGATGCCTAGGCATCAGCAAGTAATTACACATCATTCTAAGATAAAGGAATATATGGCTGAAGCAAAAGATCATCTCAAAGCCCCAGATGAGACACAGGATTTTTGACAACTAGTCAATGAGGTTCATATAAATCTCTTAAATCAAATCAATGAGTTGAAAGACAATATGTCTAAAGAGATAAAGGACATCAAGAAGACACCCAGTGAGGACAAAGAAGAATTTGAAAACATGAATAGAAAAATAACAGCACTTATGTGAATGAAAGACACAATAGGTGATATCTAAAATGCATTAGAAGCATACAACAGCATACTCGAAATCATAGAAGAAAGAATAAGTGATGTGATAGAACAGCTGAAATCAAAGAGAGAGAAGTATACAGAGAGAAAAGAATGGAAAAAAATTGAGTAGGACTCCGGGCATTGAACGATAACACAAATTCTAACAACATATATTTCATGGGAGTTCTGGAAGGTAAATAATAGAAGGGAAAATGGGCAGAAAAAGTATTTAAGGAAATGATGGTGGAGAATTTCCCAACTCTTGTGAAAGAAATGAATTTACATGTCCTAGGAGCATAGCATACTCTAATCAGAATAAATCTGAACAGACATACTGTAAGACACAAACTACTCAGAATGTCAAGTGCTAAAGATAAAAAGAAAATTCTGAAAGCAGGAAGAGAGAATCAAACCATCACATACAAGGGGCATCCAGTAAGTCTTAGTGCAGATTTCTCATCAGAAACCATGTTGGTGAGAAGACAGTGGTATGATAAAATGAAGATACTGAAAGAGAAAATTGCCAGCCAAGAATTCTTTTTCCAGCAAAATATCTTACAAATATGTAGGTAAGTTTAAAACATTCAAAAATTTAAAAAAAATGAAGAGATTTCATAAATAGGAATCCAACTCTGCAGGAAAGACTAAATGTGGTTCTGCAGCCTGAAAGGAAAAGACAGAACATAGAGGCTTGTAGGAGACAGTAGAAGGCAAGACTACCAGAGAGAATAACCAAAAGGGTAAAAATGACATATAAAAAGAAGATTACACGTATGAAATCCAAAGAATAAAATGGTAGAAGTAAATAATGCATTTGTAGTAATATCATTGAATGTGTGTGGATTAAATTCCCCAAACAACAGACTGAACCATCCATATGCTGTCTACAAGAGACTCACCTTAGATCCAGTGGTACAAATTGGCTGAAAGTTAAAGGTTGGAAAAAGATCTCCCTGCAAAAACTAACCAAAAAAGAGCAGGAGTAGCTATAATATCAGAACAAACACACTTTAAATGCAAAAAAAGTTATAAGAGATACAGAAGTTCATTACCTATTAATAAAGGGAAAATCCACCAGGAAGGAGTAACAGCCATGAATATCTATGCAGCTACCCAGAGTTCTCCAAAATGCATGAGACAAACTCTGGCACATTGGAAGGGAGAAATAGACAACTCTACAATAATAGTTGGGGACTTTAACACCCCACTCACATTAATAATAGAAAAACTAGACCGAAGATCAAGAGAACTTGAAAAATATGATAAATAAACTAGACCTAACAGACATATACAGAATGTTGCAGATTCCAAATCAGTGAGTTATATATTCTTCCCCACTGTTCATGGATCATTCTCGAGGATAGATCACATGTTGGTCAAAACGTAGATTTCAATAAATATATAAATATTGAAAGTATACTACGCATTTTCTCAGATCATAATGGAATGAAGGTGGAAATTATTAAAAGACAAGAAAAGGGAAAATTTGTAAATGTGTGGAGGGTAAACAAAAGATGCCTGAACAATCCGTGGGTGAAAGAAGAAATTACAAGAGAAATGAGTAGATATCTTGAGACAAATGAAAATGAGAACCCAGATTACCAAAATGGATGGGATACAGTGAAGGCAGTACTGAGAGTGAAATGGATGGCCCTAAACGCCTATATTAAAAAAGAAGAAAGAGCTAAA
>JAQZBX010060866.1:0-17226 GCA_029593785.1 Cabassous unicinctus
AAGTATGAAAATGTCTTGTGTTTAAGCAAAATTAGAAAGTTATATTTAAAGCAGATGGGTTTGAGTGTCACAAAACCCACGTGATATAAGTGCATTTCCTCTGCTCTGCTTTTTGGCAAATGTTGGGGGTGGGAAGAGGGCTCATGTTTGTTTTAGCTACCCAAGAAGGGCCAAACTTGCCTTTCTGTTAGGCTTTTAACTGCTTGCTTAGTTAGGAAACAGTCTGAGAAGCTGTTTTCTTCATATTAACTGACCTTGGTATTAACCTCAGCTTCCCTCCCCGCCCTTTCTTTTTTTGGTCTCTGGTTTGCCTTTCCAGTTTGTTACTACATTTACAGTGTGAAGGTGCTACACTTGGTAGAAATTATTACATTTCTCTGGTGGTTTTAGTTCTCTGGCTTTAAACTTCCTTCCTCTTAGGACTATCTGAGACAAACAGTATAGGTAGCCTGTCATGTTTGGGGGTTTAAATACTTATTAACCTTTTAATTTATTGTGATTAAGATAAATTTTAAAAGAGAACCATTTCCTCTATTTAAGGACTGCTTTGGCAAGAAGTTGGAAATCCTAGAACCTGTTCCAGAGTGTGTAGCTATTTGTTATGAATAGGACTGCTCAGATCCTGTTAATGCCTCTTTATTGTTAGTCTGCAATTAGATACCTTCAGCTGTGAAAAGACCATATTTCAAGGCAATGCAGCGAAAGCTTTAAAGGGCAAAGGGTAAAGTGAAGGGGCAGAGTTAATAAGCTGGAGGCCAGGGTCATGGCTTCTAACTTACTAACCTTGAGGCATTTGACTTCTCTACTGGCCTCAGTCATTAGATATTAAGTTTATTGTGTAGGAATGAGATTGTGTCTATAAAAGGGTTCCAGTGCCCACCAAAAAGGCTTTTGTAAATATGAAGTGTTGTTTATTATCTTTCTGAAAGATTACAGATTTTAGTAGAACTGCCTTTAATTCATTTTAGAGTACAGCTCTTAGGATACAGGAAGTTCATTTAATGAGTTGTTGAGTATCTGTTTTATATCACGTATTTTCTAGGTCTTGGAAATGGTGAACAAAATAGAAAAACATCTCTGCCCTCATGGAACTTAGATTCTTGTTGGAGAGACATGTACTAAATAGATACACAAGTAAAATACAGTGATGAATTGTGATAAATGCTAAGCAGGGAAAGTAGACAGGAAGTGTCAGGGGTGGTAGTGTGGGTTACTGTTAAACCCTGTTTCCTTTTTTAAACTATGCGTATTATTTTATCCATTGGCCTCACCAGACAGCCAGAGGAGTCCATGGCATAAGAAAGGTTAAGAACTACTGGCATTGGTGCGTTCATCCTTCCAGTACTCCATGTGTGACTGAAAAGATGCTTACTCTTCTTTTATGCTTTATGTGATAATGATATAGAATTTTCCACGTTGATTTTCATATTATAGCCAGTAACTGTGGTTTTTTAGGTTTACTTTAAATTATTTGAAGCACGTTAATTCATTTTTGTCCTTAAACTTTTTATTTTGAAATAATTTCAAACTTAGAGGACAGTTGCAAAAATAATATAAAACCCATACATAGAACTCCAACATACCAGGTCTTAGTAGAGATGTTGTTGCATGGTGCCCCAGGCATGCACTTTGGCATCAGATAGACCTGTGTGTGAATCCCATCTCTGTCACTTCCTATCCATGTGACCTTGAGCAACAGCAGCTAAACTGCCTGTGCCTTTGTTACCTTACCTGAAAATGTGTCTAAAGTACTGATCTTGTACAATGAAAGGAGATAATGAGCTTAAAACTCCTAGCACTAATAGGTGTTTAATGTAATTATGATAATTATTATCAGTCTGAACTCTTGCCCTGTAAAACATTTTAAAAAGCACAGAAAATCTCCCAGTAGCTTGGTTTTTTGTTGTTGTTTTTGTATTCCTCAAAGAGAGCTCAGAAACAATGATTTAAATCTGATGGATTCAGTGATATGAAATGTGATGAACTGCCCTAACCAAAAGCTGATTTTGATCAATGAAAACATGTATTCAAATATGGATAACGGGATTTACCTAGGTGACTTAATAATGAACTAGTACCGTATCTTGGGTGGCCGTCGAGGCGGGTATGCCCCTTGGACTGGAAGTCCGCAACTGTCCGTGGGACCTCTAGGTTGAACTCTCTAAACGCCATGGTTTTCTCGGTGGCAACCTGGAAAGGTGCACAAAATATGGAATACTTCACAAATTTGTGTATCATCCTTGCACAGGGGCCATGCTATCTTGTCTGTATCCTTCCAATTTTAGTATTTGTGCTGCTGAAGTGAGCACTCCCAGTAGCTTGTTTTAATGAGTGATGAATAGTCCATCACTTGTGATTTAGGGCATTTGCATTTTTGTTGATAACTGGCTTTCTAAAGCACTAAGTACTTTGCACCAACACCTTTTCTAACTGGTAAATTTCTACCCCATTTTTTATTTGGATTGGCACATTGGATGTGTCTTGTCTTGTAAATGCCTTCAGTCATTATCACTTTACCCTGCTAAAAGCAAATTACAGTGGGAAAGAGAGAGTTGTTGGGTCTTTTCTCTGTGTTAACTACATTCTCCCCTTTCCACTCAGTAATTGATTGAATAGTTTAATTAATAATTTTAATTCTCCTATGAGGAGACAGACAAGTTCTAATGTTTGCTTAGCATAATTTTTGATGGTTTAGAGATAACATAGTTTTATAGAGAATATTGGATTATCAATCAGAACACCACATTTTGTGTCTTTGGATAATTCTTTGATTTTCATTTATAAAAATCCACTGATTGCTAATTATTTACTTCATTTCAAGCAAACTCAATTTATGAAAAGTCTGTGTGTATGATTTTCTTAATGAAAAAGACACAGGATTCCTTTAAATAGCTGCTTTCCTAATAAATTAGCATCATTATTTGAATTATATCCACCTATTTAAGGTACATAGTAAATTAGAAATGCATTGGATAGTGGCTAAGAGCTTAGGCTTTGGAAGCATATAATATAGCTGTGGTCAAGGCCTGGCTTTGCTGTTTACTTACTAGCTGTGTATGATCTTGGGCTTCCAGTTCCTCATGGGAATACTAATATTCATAGGGTAGTGAAGATGAAATGAAATTATACATGTAAATTGCTTAGCATGGTGCCTGATGTACAGTGCTTCCATCATAGCCATGGTTATTAGGTTATTTTAGAGGTCTTTACAGCATAATGCTTTCTTTGGAAATAGAACTGAATCTTCCTATACTTCAAACGTCATTTTGCTACCTGGTATTAAAAGCCAGCCATAGCAAAGTAGTAATAGTTCCCATAAATAGTTGCCCTACTTCTTCTCTATACACATACTTAGCCTCTGTCTACCTGGAACACCTGTCTCTTTGCCTCTTCTTTTTCTCCTAACTCTTACTTATTCTTCTGAGCTCCGTTCAAGGAACATCTCTTCCATGAAGCCTTCCATCATCCCCAGTCATGTGCTTCCATAGCGTCCTCTGTAGGCCTCTCTCGTGCTCTTGCTTGCCATGTTGTACTGTAATGGACTTGCTGTCTCCTTATCAGTCTGTGAGCACTCTGCTCAGCAGTGGAAATACCCTATACTGGAAATCAAGACAGAACTGTTCTCAGGCTCTTACATTCTAGTGGGGAAGACTAATATTTAAATGATCATGTGTGTGCAAAGTGCTGCAATAGTGTATCAGTGTAGTGGAGTATAACAGGAGCATTGAACCTTGTCTGGACACATCATAGAAGCCTTTTTCTAAGGAAGTGGCGTTTAAGTTGCACCCGTGAAGGAAGTGTAGGAATTAGCTAATTGAAGAGTCCTGGTGGAGAAAACTGCATAGTGAGGGCGCTCTGGGCAAGTTATTTCCCTTCCCAGTGCTTCAGTTTTCTCAGTTGTAAAACGAAGATAATACAGTTATCTCATAGGGTTGTTGTGAATATAAAGGTTATTATTTTACATTATCATTTTCTAATCACTTTTTCTGAAAGTAATTAGCTCCTGGTAGGAAACCATTAATGTCTGCTACCATAAGGTATACAGTTGGCTATATAGAAAGGTAGCATTCTAGTCAAACTATATACAAAACAGATTCTATGTATTCCACACACCAAGTTCCATTTGTTTATTGACTCCTATATATGATTAGAATTGAGATCTGTGTTTTCTTCCTGAATATGACCTTAGGAAACTTTGGAGTCATTACCTTGATACTGCCTTTCATAAAGTGAGTTTTCAGGAAATTGAGAAATTCTCTCCTTATTTTTAAAATTCTGTGAGTATGGATTTTCATGTACGGAAAAATACATATTCTTTTTTGTATTGTACTCCTTATGGTACCTGGTCTGTGTGAATATTTAATAATTTCAGAAGAAAAAGTAGACCAATAAGATACTAAAGAAATGGATTACAGCAAACCATTTAGGAACATTTTTAAATACTGTCAGCTAGAGGTATCAGTTATCATAACAGAATTTTTTGTTGGGCACATAGATGGAAATCTTGATATTTCTATTTAAATGAGAGTCCCTGAGAAAGCTACAGTAATTTGGTGATGCCACTGTTAAATTCTTTTTAAAATGCAGCACCATTTCAATAATACATAGACCAAATCTTGTTGCAATTAAATTCTATTTTTAACATCATTTGCAATACTGAAATTCCAGTATTTTAAATAATTTGAGTCTTTAGCCTGATGTTTAATGGGATTTGAGCTAATAGCCCATATTAAATTAAATATGAACCAAATAACTGAACCAAATAATTTAGAAATAATTTTATTCCATCCTCTACTTTAAGAATGTTTTGGATTTAGAGAATTTAAATGACTTGCTAGAGTCTGAGAGCTAAGTCCCACTAAATCAGGGGTTCTTAACCAGTGGTCTGTGAGCTTGAATTGAAATTAAAAAAAATGTTATTCTTGTGGGGACATGTTGATGTGAGTGTGATATATTTATTAAATAATACACAGTATAATGTGGACTTAGGGGTCAGTGGTTTTTCACCTGACTGGCAAAGGGTTCCGTGGAACAAAAAAGGTTAAAAAAAAAAAAAAAAGGTTAAGAACCCCTGCATTAAATAATGCAAAGTGAATTATGCGTTGGTCAAAACTCCAGGTGAAGTTGCATCGTGCGGGTCTGGCCCCTGGTCTTACTCTGGCCACTGTTTAACTCTGCCTACCTAGACAAGATGAGGTGGAAAACTGGAGTAGTTTAAGTATATATGTTCTTGAAATGTCTGGGCAACTCTAATGCTCATTTTTCAGGTATTTGCCTTAGTTGTCTACCTTATGTATTAGGGTTTAAACTTAACAGGGGGATTTTGTTTCTCACTCTCTATTTCTATCAATAGTAGTTCCATAGTTGTGTACAGTAATCTATGCCATTTATAAATAGATAAGAAAGGAGAGTTAATTTTCCATCTGAATAGAGGAGAGAGATTGTAAGTACAGTGTTGCGGTTATTGCTCTGGTAAATTGCTAGCTTTGAATTGTTTTGTTTTGTTTTTGTTTTAAAAATCCTCTTTTTTTTCCTGATTGCAAAAATAAAACATACTAGTAAAAATAAGTAGAAATTTTAAAAATAGAAAGTGAACATTCCTTGAAATCCTCCTCCTGTGGGCTAACTGTTGTTGATAGTTAGCTCTAGTAATTCCACATTTCCCTTCACAAAAATACAATTGTGGGTAGCAGATGTAGCTCAAGTGATTGAACGCCTGCTTCCCATGTACGGGGTCTCAGGTTCGAGCCACGGTACCACTAAAAACAAACAAACAAATGGGAAAAAACCGACTCTAATTAGGAGCAGACGTAGCTCAGTGGTTGAGCGCCTGCTTCCCATATATTGATGTCCCAGTACTTCCTCAAAAAAAAAAAAAGATTGTATTCTACATTCTATACATTCTATACTGTAACTTGCTTTTTTCGTTGAGCCCTAGATTTTGTGTTATTTTCAACCATTGCTACATTTCTAGGGAAATACTTCTGTTATCTTCCTTCTCTACTTTGTATTATCTAATTCTTTTGCACTTATCTCCTCCTGGCAGCTCTTTGAAATCTGCTGATTCTTTGTATGCACTACAGTACTTAGCGTGTAATTTGCACATAAATATTTGTGAAAAGAATGATAGACTCTTAGAACTAGAGATATTTCTTAAAGATCAACTGGTCTACCTTTTGGTTTTGAAGAAGAGAAGGTCAAAACTTAGTTAGGTTACTGGATTTGCCAAATTCACTCAGCTGGTTAGAGACAGCAGCAGTGCCCTGCTGGGGAAGCCCTAGACTAAGAGCGAAAGTTCCTTGTTCTGCCCTTTCCTTTGCCACTGACTTCCAGGAATCTGGCTGTTTCCTTGTTCTGAAACATGTTTTTGTTAGTCACAACAGGGTTTCCAGCAGAGCACTGACGGAAACAGATTAACAACTGGCAGACAGGTAATCCCTGAATGAGTAAATCCCAGTGGAACCAGAAAACTGGGACTTGCTTTCCTTAATTGGAAACTGACTTAGAATCAGATATTGAACTGAAAAGAAAGTATTAACCATTAGAAAAAGAATTTAAATGACCTGTCTGTCCATATTTAGAATTTTTTGCAGTCATTTCCACTGTATGTAACACTGAAATCCTTTGTGGTTGTCTGCTGCAAAAATGAATCTTTGACCCAGCATCTTTAAAAGCTTTTTGACACCATTGGGAGTGTGGAGAATTCTTAATCTGTGTTTTCCCTGGGGTTTGGAGGGGGCAGAAGGTAGAGCTATATCTTTTTGCATTGGAAATTATGCTGTTTGTAAGCAGTGGCCTGTGCTTCTAGAACTTACATTTGCCAGGTAGTGATTTTTGGCATAATAAGTATCATATTCTGACTTTTATTTCTGAAGGCAAGAAAGAACCAGGCAAGCCCAAAGATGGGTGGAAGGTGACTGGCAACCGAGGGCCCTGTAGATATTAGTGTCGCAGGTGGCAGGGTTTTATTAGAGTGGGAAGAAAGGCCCAGTTCGTTCTGCTAATGACTCTGACTTCCTCTTGGTAGAGGAATATCTTGGTAATAATATGTTCCTCTTCTTTACTGAATGTTGATAAGGTAAGGATATAAACAACTTTTCTCTCCTTCCCTATTCCAAACTTCATGGGTTATCTCTCTTTAATTTAACTGATTCTTGTTCTCTCTTTAATTATTTAGCTTTTGTCAAGCAGGGACTTGTCTTGCCAAAGAGAGCAGGAAGCTCGCTTTACCAGGCTCTCTGGTTCATTCCTGTTCACTGTCTGTAGCCCTTTCTCTCAAAAACTCATGTTCTCCCTGAAGGGAAGGAGAAGGCATTAAAATAGAAGTGCATTTCACTCAGCAGGTTTTCTGAACCACCAGTGATTTTTGAGCTCTCATTGTAACTGTCCACTGATTCACCCTTCATATTTCTTCTGTGTGCCTTCATTTTCCTGTTGGGAGATGGGGATGTTGCTGATTCTGGAGGAAGGTTGTGAAGAACTAACAGAAGTGGCTGGAGTGAATCAAGGCTTAGAGAAGGGCTCCTGAGCAGGGCACCGCGTGGCCCTCACTGCTCTGTCCACGCACAGGGCATTTCTGCTAGGGATTGGGTAGAGGTGTTAAGAGACAGTTTCTTCTCTCAGGGGTCTAAAAATATAACTGGGGAGGTAAGATATGCATAGAAAGATGAATATGTCAGTGTATGTTCAGAGTATAACTTCAAATAAGTGATAACTGTCATATGATGGGTAGGCCCAACTGAGTGTTTGAGACAGTGACTCAAGGAGAACTTGTACCTTCAGAGGGGCACCAGAGGCCAGAATCAATCTGTTAAAAGGAGATTGAGGTCCTTTTACACTTTCCTAGATTAAATGGGTCCTAATACATTATAAAAAATGTTTTTCTTTTCAATTAGTTGAGGGAAAGCCTTATATTTTAAGTGAGACCAAAATAATAATAATAATAATAATAATAATAATAAAGATACGGTACTTTATATATATCTCCTAAAAGAGACACACAGTATCACCTATAAAGGAGCCTTGCCAACTAATATAGAACCTGAGTAAAACCTCTGAACCTAGCTACAAATTTATAGAAAATACAAGGGTAAATGATTTTTTGGGATGCAGTCAGCAAATTCCAGACTGCAAGTGCTATGTAGGACTAACCCAGTTTCTTCAACAAATAAATTACAAGGGAAAAAAAGGATAGAGAAGGAATCTATAGATAAAAAGAGACCCAAGAGATGAAGGAACCAATAGTAATATATGGATTTTATTCTGATCCTGATTCAGACAAACAAAATAAGGAAATAGAAATCTGAGGCAATCTGGGAAACGTGGACACTGATTTTTTTGATGAAATTACACAACTTGTTAATTATTTTAGATGTAAACATGGTATTGTGGATATGTTTTAAAAGAGTAACCTTAACATATATTTACATATGAAGAGAAATGTTGGGGATTTGCCTCCAAATAATCCAGGCAGGGGAGTGGGTGCAGGTTGTAGATGAGACAGGACTGGGCATGCACTAAAACTTGCTGAAGCTGGGTGCTGGGGGCACCATGTTCATTACCCTCATCTGCTTGTCTGTGTGTTTGGCATTTTCAAATAAAAACTTTAAATTTTTTTATTATTTAAAAAATGAGTGACATCTCTTGATAGATGACAGATGAGTGGTTGCCTGAACCTAGGGGTGGTGAGATGGACCGACTACAAAGGGGCATGAAGGAACTTTTGGGGTGTAGGAGATGTTCTATATCTGGACTATGGTGGTGGTTACATGGGTACATACATTTAACCTCATCAAACTGTTATTTTAAAGAGTGTGGGAGCGAGTGTAGCTCAATGGCTAAACGCCTGCTTAGCATGTACGAGGTCCTGGGTTCAATCCCTGGTACCTCCTAGAAATAAATAAATAAATAAATAGAGTGCATTTTATTGTACATAAATTAGACTGTAATAAAGTTGATTAAATTAATAAGGGTTTCCTCTCCCATACCCACCCCTACCCCTACCCCACCCCCATTAGCATCTTCTTTAATGTGTTTAATATTTATTCTTGGATATGTATATATTCTTGTATGGTGTTTTGTATAACTTTATTTAAATAGTATTTTGTTATTATTCTCATTCTGCTCCTCCTCTAATTAAAAAATATATTTTGAAGTTCTATCCATGTTGCTGTGTTTATATGTTGCTTTTGGCTACTGCATAGTATTTTATCACTTGTATCCACCATATTTTACTTACCTATTCCCCTAGTGATGGGTGCCTTGACTGTTCTCCAGCTCCTTGCACAACAAACAATGCTCTGATAAAAATCCTCATGTATGTCTCTTTAGAGACTTGTGTAAGAGTTTCTCCCGCTTGATACCAACAAGTATAATTGTTAAGTGTAAGTATAATTTCACTAAGCATTAAATGATTGCTCCCTTTATATTCCCACCACTAAATGGAATAGTTAGTATCTGACTTTCTAATTTTTGTCAGTTTGCTTAATGTAGTATGCTATCTTGTTTTAACTCACATTTCTCTGATTACTAGTAAGGTTGAGGATCTCTGTATACACTAGTTAGTCTTTGGATTTTCTTTTTTCAATTACCTGTTCATAGCCTTTTCTCATTTTTCGAATGGAGTTCCTTATATATTCTAGATATTAATCCTAAATCAGTTTAGATGTTGTTGCAGATGTCTTCTCTTAGGCCTTCACCCACCTGCTAACTTTGTTCATAGTTGTTTTTATCCCATAGAAATCCTTCATTTCGATACAGTCCTTTCCTTTGGTTTTTCGTTTTACAAAGATGTGCTTTTTGAGGTCTTATTTAAGAAATCTTTTCTATCCTCAGGTCAATTAGAAATTATCCTTTTAATTAAGTTTATATGTCTCTTGAATTTACATCTCCAGCTTGAACTTTCTACTGATCTCTAAATTTGTACACCTACTTCCTACCTGAATATGCTCCACCTGAATATCTACTAGGTATCTCAAACTTAGTATTGCTAAAACAGATCTTTTCCCCATTAAAAAAAAAAAAATCTGTTCTTCTCCTAGTCTTCTTTTTTTTCCCCCCAAGTAAATGATATCGACGTCCACCCTGTTGATCAAGCCAAAAACCTAGGAATCATCTTTGACTCTTTCGTTTTTCATGTTCTCCACATCCAATCCATCAGCAACTTTTGTACATTCTAACTCTGGAATATATCTCAAATCTATCCATATCTTTTTATCTCTACCTGCTACTATTCTAAACCAAGTTGCCACCCCTGTCCTCTAAACTCATCAATGGCCTTCCCCATGGCCTCCTTGCTTCTACTCCAGCCTCCCTCTAATTCATTAACCACATAGTAGCCAGAGTGATCTTTTAAAAATACTAGTCAGAGAATGTCATTTCCCTGCATGAAAGCTTCTGACTGTTTCCAGCTACACTTAGAATAAAATCCAAACTTTTTAAGTTTGCCTCAAGACCAGCATGACCTGTCCCTTTGTTTCTGTCTCACCTCATCTATTCTGTCTTTTATACTGTTCCAGCCAAATAGGTCTATTTTCTGTTTTTCACCAAGCCTGTTTCTTCATCAGGACCTTTACTTTGTAGTTCCTTTGCCTGAAATGTTCTCTCCCTGTTTGCATGGCTGGTTCTTCCTTGCCTTTCAGTTCTCAACTTTGACATTTCCCCCTCAATGTAGCCTTCCCTAACTACTCAGTCTGAGTTAGGTCCTTTGCCCCACTGTCAGGTTACTATGTCTTATTTTTGGGTAGTCATTATTACGATCTGATGTTATGCTGTTTGTTTATTGTATTTATTCATTGCAACCTCACCACCTCACCCCAGCTTTGCAGCTAGCTTTATGAGAACAGGGAACCACATTCCCTGTGGTTCTGGTATTTGTAACAGTGCTCTTGCACACAGTGGGAGCTAGTGTGCATACATTTTGAATGAATGAACGAGTGAATGAATGGGCTTCAGAGACAGTGTCCCTTGTTGTGAGGAGTGTTGTAAGTGGTTTCTATGCTGCCGGAAAAAGCTACTTTTTGTTCCTCTGGGAGAGGAAGGCAACTGTCAGGAGCCTTAGATTTGAATCTGGCTCCTCTACCTGCTGGTTTTGAGACCTTGAATGAGTCACTTATCTTCCTTAGGTGTGTTTTTGCATCTATAGAATGGAGATAACACATACCTTATTGGTGTTTTATGAGGAATAAATGAGATAACTTACGAAAATGCCTAGCATAGTCCTGAAACAAAGCAGACACCCCAGGGGTACAAGTGTGTCTCCCTCTCAGAACAAAGCTGGTCTCTCTAAATACTGAAGGTTCATTACCTACCCTGAGCCAACTCCTCAACACCAAGTGTTTGATGTAAAAACAGTAATTCCAACATGTTTGGTTATGTTATATCTTTTTTACCTGATATTATTTAAATTGCACATAAAAGCCATTCTTAATCCATTGGAGGAGCAGATGAAGGCAATTTAGCAATCTGGGGTATTATTTATGGACAATTTGGGTGGCGTTCTGTGAAGTCTTAAACTACTAAACCAGTTTTTGCCCTTTCTATTCATTTTATGTGCTCTCCATTTCTGTACTTGCATTCTTCTTTCCCTCAGCCTTTCCTCCCTATCTCCTTTTCCTTGGCATCCTTAGTGGCAGCTAGAGGCATCACTGTTAGCTAACACTTAGGACTAAGGTTGTTGCTAACCCCAGTGCAGGTCATCAGAACAGCCAACGATGCCCGTGACTTACATTATGGAAAGATTTTTGCCTGTCAGCAGGTCTGAGGTCTGAGGGCCATACAAAGTAGCTTCTGAAGGAACAGATTTGCTTGTGTGTATTTTCTAGGCACAAGAAATAGTCAGCAGACCTCTTTGTTAAAGTTACCTTTAATCAATGCTTTATTTTTTGTCGTAAATCTAATGATAAAGGGTGAAAGGATAAAAATGCTAGCACAACAAAAGAGGTGGATACTTGTCCTGGTTGAGTGTGATACTGAGCAAGGCATTTAACTTTCTTCTTTTTCAGATGCCTATGTTTATTCTAATTTCCCAGAGATATTAAAAACTAACTTTAACATATCCATAAAACGTATTTATTCCTGAGATGTATATCAGATTTTCATTGCTCCAGATTTCTCTTATTTCTGCCCTACCATGAAATTCCTATTAGCTTAATTCCCCTACTGCACCCCCTGGGGACCTCAACCACACTGTGTGCTGCTGCCGTTGATCATTCTCAGTTTCCATGATGAAGTTTCTTCAGCTTTCTCTGGCCTCCTTTGTATCTGGATGCCAGATGACTCACTATTTGTCATTGCCATTTCTGATTTGAATAAGCAAACATAGAAATAGATAGCAGATAACTATTTTTGTTGACTTTTTTTCTCTGTTAACCTGGTTACGAAAGCATTTCTTGCAGTTTATGGTTAAGAATAGTATTCCCAATTTGGGAATATCCTGTAAATATGGATGTCCAGTTTGGTACTTCTCCACTTACCTTGGCAACAGGCTGATGGTGCCCCCTGATGGCCTGTATAGAAACTTGGTCACAATGTCATTGTCCCTTCCCCCCACCTTCATGGATAGACTATTCACTTCCCACCCCAACCTTGACTGTCTTTTTGGTCTATCTTGCATTTTAGGTGACTATTCTGAGATGATGATTCTTATCTCCTCTTTGGGCTTCTTACATCCTTTCTTCTTTATTGCTCTTTTACCTCAAAAATAACTTATTGGGAAGCGGACGTGGCTCAAGCAATTGGGCTTCTGTCTACCATATAGGAGGTCCAGGGTTCGATTCCTGGGGCCTCCTGGTGAAAAGCAAGCTGGCCCGCGCAGAGTACAGGCCCATGAGGAGAGCTGGCACAGCAAGATGATGCAACAAAAAGAGACACAGGAGAGAGACAATAAGAGACACAGCAGACCAGGCTGCTGAGGTGGCGCAAGAATCTGAGTGCCTCTCTCTACTCTGGAAGGTCCCAGGATTGGTTCCCGGTGCCGCCTAAAAAGAGAAGACAACACAGAGAGCAGACAGCAAGCGCGAAAACAACTGGGGAGGTGTGTGTGTGTGATAAATATATCTTAAAAAAAAATACCTTATTTCTTTGCCCCACTCATTCTTTTCAACTAATAACTTTCCCCAATCATGGCTGAAAAAGTACCTAGTGGCATGTCCATATTAAATAGAAAGGAAGCACTAACTTTTGAAGTAAAATTAGATGCCATAATAAAGACTCACTGTTGTCAACTTCTAGAGCTTTTGAGATAAATACAGAGTTTCTTTTACATGTTTTTGTTAACGTCCTTACCCTTCTCAAACTTAATTTGCTTTATCTTAAGCATAGGAATTCCAGGTAAATAAAACAGTTCTTCAATTTTGTTCTACTTTTTGAATTATTAGTACAGTACCCCAGTGGTGTTTTCTACTTGGAGCAAGTGTGGATGCGCAGTAGGTCAGATACGTTGGGGTCAGTGTGACTGACAGGCGGGCTGAGGGGCCTCCCTCCTCTGTGCTCTCCTGCATCCCACATTTTCAGTGCTGTTTCAAATTCTACCCAGCTGACTTGCAAAATAACTTCTGGAACACAATCCATTTGTGAGTTGAATACCTGTACTATTTATTTGTTTGTGCCTTTTAGCTTATAATTAGACTGTAGTAAAAGTGACAGATATCAAAGTATCTCCCATGGGTTATGGGGCATTACAACAAAAAGTCTAAGACCTCAGACTTAACCCTCCAACCCTAATTTACTTTTTTCAAAATTGTGCATATAGTGACTGATGAGCCTAGGGGAAGAATGTAAATGAAATAGAGTACCCTACCCTACTACAACAAGCAAACAAACAGACAAAACAAACAAAACAGCACTCAGAGTACTCCTCTGAGTACAGGAGCCAGGATTCCACGAATCATTCGTATCCTCTCTTTTTCCTAGAGAGAATGATGTACTTAAAATAAAAAGTTCAGAGTAATGAGCACCACATTTCCAATCTTTTTAGAGTTGTGAGAGTCTATCATTGTTTGGTTTCATTTTCCTAACTTTTCCAGAGCTGATATCTTTGGAATAGAATTGCATAATTTTAGAGTTTGAAGGAGCCTCAGCGATTGTGTAGTTTAATTTCCCATTTAATGTCATCTTCCCTTCCAAAAACTCCCTAGAAGTTGGCCCTCTGGCCTTGGCCTGAATGCTTCCATTAATCAATTCAGTACTTTTTGAGGAGGGCGATTCCATTTATAGACTGCTAGCATTCTTAGAAAGTTCTTCTAAATGGTCAGCTAAAATTTAACTCAATTTTAAAATTCAATTCAGAAATTTGTAGCAAAAATGACTCAGTGCTTTCACTCTTTCACCAGAATGTCCTACAGCTACTGTAGGACAGCTCTCATCCACCTTAGTCTTTTCCAATATATGCTTACCTCATTCCTGCTTCTGTCTCTCTCACGCTCTTCTCCCTCCTCTTGTCCAGTTCTGCCATATCAGGGTTTCTATCAAAATGTGCTGGGACTTCCGGGAAGATGGTGGACTAGTAAGACCCGGGAATCTCTTCTCCAGGAAAATATCTAGAGGACAGGCTGAAACAGCCCCGAAAAAGATCTTCTAGGGTTTAGGACAGCAGGTGAAGGCTGCACACCACCCAGAGGAGAGAGGAACAAAAGAGGGAAATTGCGACAACAGAACCGTGAGTTGGAACCAGCAGCAGCTGCTGCTGCCGGCACCCTCCCCCACACTTTTTAGAATACTCAGGCCTCTGGGCCTGCGACTACAGACAAAGGGGGCTCCAGGGATCTACCACTTCAGGAAAGGGGAGAGAGAGGGACACAGCCTAAGGCTGACTCAGGTTCTAACCCGCAAATTTGGGCTGCGGAGCCCCATGGACCCTTCCACACGGTGGTTTGCTCTGGGAGCCTACGAAGGACTAGAGAAATCCGACCCTCACAATCTCCCTCTCTTCTAGCCTGGACTAATTGTTGAGGACTCCACAGGAGAGGGGAGAGAGAGCCTGGGGCTGACTCAGCTTTTGACTCCCAGGTTTGGTTCCAGGCCGGGTGGGGCCGCGCCGTTGTTTGCCTTGGAGCCTGCAAGGGGCTAAAGATATACAAACCTCCCAATCTCCTCCTCTACTAACAGGGACTGATTGTTGAGGACTCAGAGGGGAGTGGAAATATTTCCTAGCTGGGAAAAGGGAGGGGGCTGCCAGAGAAGACTGGAGAACTGTCTCAGAAAGTTTGAATTACAAGGCTCTTAGCCCCCAGACAGAAAGCTCTATCACATTGATCTGGTCTGTGTCACAACAAATACACTCCAACCAGGCATTGAATTGAGAGCTGCCAAAGAGCGCCATCTCCTGGCAGACCAAGGAAGTGCACGTAAGAAAATTAAAAATAAATAAGAGAGGCTTTTCCTGGCTTCTGTAGTCTCCCTGCCCAAGGCCCTAGGAAGTGACTCTACAACCAATTACTGGGTCCAGTGCCCAGTTTTGAGCAACCAGCAGGACAATTGTAACAATCCAGGTTGAGCCAAAAATCAAAGAGCTGTGGTAATTCACAGCCTCCTACCACTAAATCTCTGTAAAAGAGAAAGACATAGAGCATCTAAGTAAACTACATCCTAACCAGATGCCTAAACACCAGCAAAAAATTACAAGCCATACTAAGAAAATAAAAGACATAGCCCAAGAAAAGGAATACATCAAAGTGCCAGAAGAGATGCAGAATTTGAGAGAACTAATCAGCGAGATGAACACAAATTTCCAAAATCAAATTAACGAGATGAAAGACAATATAGTTAAAGAGATAAATGACATCAAGAAGACATTGAGCGAACGCAAAGAAGAATTTAAAATCCGAACAGAAAAGTAACAGAGTACATGGGAATGAAAGACACAATAGGTGAGGTCAAAAACACATTTGAGGCATACAACAGCAGACTCGAAATGATAGAAGAAAGAATAAGTGATACCAAAGACAGAGCAGCTAAAATTGGAGAGAGAAAAGAACAGAGAGAGAAAAGAATGGAAAAAATTGAGCAGGGGCTCAGAGAGTTGAATGACAACACAAAACGCAACAACATACGTTTCATGGGAGTTCCAGAAGGAGAAGAGAAGGGAAAAGGGACAGAAAGAGTATTTGAGGAAATAATAGCTGAAAAGTTCCCAACTTTCATGAAAGAAATGAACTTACATGTCTAAGAAGCACACCGTACCCCAATCAGAATAAATCCAAATAGACCTACGCCAAGACACATACTACTTAGAATGTCGAATGTCAAAGATAAAGAGAAAATTCTCAGAGCTGCAAGAGAGAAGCTAACGATCATGTACAAGGGATGTCCAGTAAGACTTAGTGCAGATTTCTCTTCAGAAACCATGGAGGCGAGAAGACAGTGTGATACAATTAGGAAACTGAAAGAGAAAAACTGCCAGGCAAGAATTCTTTATCCAGCAAAACTGTCCTTTAAATATGAAGGTGAGTATAAAATATTCACAAACAAACAGAACTAAGAGAGTTTGCAAAAAAGAATCCACCTTTGCAGGAAATAGTAAAGGAAGCTTTAGCACCTGAAAGAAAAAGACAGGAGAGAGAGGCTTGGAGGAGAGTATAGAAGAAAGAATAGCAGAAAGGATAACCAAAAGAGTAAAAAGAGAGACAAAAACAAGATGGCATATGAAAAGCAAAGAATAAAATGGAGGAAGTAAATAGTGCATTTACAGTAATATCATTGAATGTGAATGGATTAAACTCCCCAATCAAAAGATCCAGGCTGACAGAATGGATAAAAAAAACAAGAGCCATCCATATGCTGCTTACAAGAAACTCACCTTAGGCCCAGGGATACAAACCGGCTGAAAGTGAAAGGTTAGAAAAAGATACTCCACGCGAATAGTAACCAGAAAAGAGCAGGGGTAACTATACTAATATCAGACAAAACAGACTTTAAATGCAAAAAAGTGATAAGAGATACGGAAGGCCATTATATATTAATAAAAGGGACTATCCACCAGGAAGATATAACAATCATAAATATCTACGCACTAATCAGAGTGCCCCAAAATATATGAGACAAACTCTGGCAAAACTGAAGGGAGAAATAGACATTTCTACAATAATCGTTGGAGACTTCAACACCCCTCTCACATCATTAGATAGAACAACTAAACAGAAGATCAACAAGGAAACAGAGAACTTGAACAATATGATAAACAAGTTAGACCTAACAGACATATACAGAACACTGCATCCAAACTCAGTG
>JAQZBX010060867.1:0-17220 GCA_029593785.1 Cabassous unicinctus
CCGTGGGCTGATGCGGCAAGACCTCACAGCAAGGGGGAGATAAGCAGACACAGAGAAGACACGCAGCGAATGGACACAGCAGCACAAGCAGCAAGGGGGGATAAATAAAATAAAATAAATAAATCTTTAAAAAAAAAAAAGCCTCCTGAGCAGCCCTTGGCATTGAGCCCATCCTTCTCAGAGCCAACTGCCATTCCCCCATTTAAAATCCTCTCTCGCGTCCCGGCTGGAACCCAATCTCCCCTAGCTTGTGTGCAGAGCTCCCTGTTATGTGACACACAGATGAAGGCGACACTCTCAGCTCTGCTGCTTATTGCCTGTGTGACCTTGAGTAAGTCACTTAACTTCTCTGGGACTGGAATTATCCCCCCATAAAATAAGGAAATTGGAGGCGCTCTCTCAGGTGCGTGTAGCTCTAGGAGGCTAGGACTTGGAGCCAGGCATCACAGTCAAAGGCCTTCGCTAGGCGCCTCGGCATGTGGTGCCTCACGGACTTAAGCCTGACTTCAACTTTCTGAGACAGCAATGGATAGCCAGACACACAAATGCTAAGTTCATCTAAAGTGCCTCACTTACATTAAATGCAAGAGAAGGGGAAAGGTCAGAGGGTGGGTCAGCAAGGAGCTGGGAGAGCAGCCTGTCGTAGACTCGCCCCAGTGAGCTAATCCCACCTTCCTGCTTCGCTTTCCATGTGAATAAACAGCCTAAGCCATGTTCAATCAAAGCTGTGCGCCGTTCCTGCTGCCACGAAACTAAAAGGTTTCTGGATTCCTGTCTCTGCACAGAGTGCTTTGGGTCCCGGAGCCCTGGCAGAAGGTTCCCGTCGCTAGGAGCATCCGTACCTCTCTCAGGTAGTGCGTCATGAATCCGTCAATGATTCCGTCTTGTTCCAGGCCGATGATGAGGCTCACCACGCTGGTGAATCCAAACACTGCGTAAACTGGAGCAAAGAGAGTGGCTGTTCCAAAAGCAGCAGCGGGAGACGACTAAGAGCTTGGCATTAGCCGATAATAATGGGTTGTTGTCAGTGTTTTCCAGAAGACATTGTGGAACACCGCCAGCACGGACTAACAGAATAGTCCTTCTGAAACGAAAGCCTGCCAGTGCCCGCAAATCTCCCCGTCACTGCCCAGGTGTGCGCGCCCGGGGGACACCCAGCGGCGGAGGAGAGGACGACCAAGGCATCCGCCCCCTCGGTGCCCGAGGATCCCACCAGGCCACCCCACCCATCCTTCTCTCCCCTCATAAGGGGCTGCCCGGGGCCAGAGCCAGTGTGAACAGCAGCCACGTGGCCAGGGAAGCAGAGCGGAGCCCACCGGGTTTTAAATAGGGACGTAGAAGAGGAAGTTTATCTCAATGCTTACGAGCAGCCAACTCGGCTTGTCCAACAACGTTTGCCCTGTGCCATACTGCAGACCCTAATGCAGACACTGGCTGGTGTGCAAGGGAAGCTGGCTTTAAGAAACAGGCCAGCGGTTAAAAAAAACAAAACATTAATCCAACGTGGCACGACTAGATGATAAAGAAACAAGGCACCAGCGTCTCAGAGCGTCTCACTAGGGCTATGAGAATCTCCTGAGTGGGCCTAAGGCTACCACCAGCAAAGAGCTGAAGGAATGCTACTTTATAAACCGTGCATGGTCAGATCCAGTGCAGGTTCGTTTGCCAATAAAGCTGCATTTTCAAATTGTAATAAATCAGTGTCTTAGGCTATGTGATGGGTATGGTCAGTTAAAAAAAAATTGATGGAGAATATAAGAAAAGCTGTGAAAAAAGAAATGAGACACGAGTGGGCAGGGCTGATTCACAGGGCAGGAAAGCCGGCCTGCCCGGAGTCTGCAGTCAGGAGTCCGGCATCGACATTTCCCCAGAGGAAGGAAAGTATTTTCTTGAATCTTCACAGCAGATATGCCTCCGTTTACAGATGAAGAAGCTGGCTCAGAGAGGCTCAGAACGTTTGGCCGAGTTCTCGCTGACAGTGTTGCTTTCTGACACTGATTTTTCGGATTCCTCCCAAGTGATTAGCCATCGTATGTCTCCCAGGAAAGGGGAGCATTCGCGCATTCTGCCAGTGACTGCTGACCACCCCCAGCCTCCGTCCTCTGGTGGATGAGGAGTCCAGCCTGGGACCTGGTCCTGAGGTTGCAGCGTGGTCCAAGCCTTAACAGGGACACGGACAGAGGGCTGGAGGTGCAGGAGAGAGGGTGCCCAGCCTGAGGGGAGTCCGGAGAGACATCAGAGTCTGGGTAAGTAGGGGGTCAGCAGAGGGGGGAGGGAGAGGAGGGACAGACAGCACTGGAAGGAGCGAGGCAGGAGACGGCCCTGGGCGGTGAAGTCAGACAGGCCTGGCTCAGCTGCCTGCTCGCTGCAGAACTGGGTAAATTCGTTACTCCCAGTTCTTCCTCCCTCCCTCCCTTTGCCAAGGTCCACTGTGGGCAGAGAATACTTGCTGCACCATGGATGCTGGGCTTGGCCATGGGGCCCGCTTCAGCCAGTGGAATGGAGCGGGAGTGACAGTGGACGGGCTCCAAGCCAAGACCTTAGGAGCCAAAGCTTTTTCCCTGCCAGCGTCTCCTGTGCCTCTGTATGTGCCAGGAGAAGCCCATGCCCTCCAAGAATAAGGAGACACATGGAATGGACCCAAACCTGACCCACAGACACATGAGCAAGAAAAAGAAATGCGTGTTGTCATAGGACACCGAGATCGGGAAGGTGTTTGAGATGAAGCACTATTGAAGTAGAACTTCAATGAATAAAGTGCCCAGCACAGTGCCTGGCACAGGAGGTGCTCAAAGGCTGGTACCAGCTTTGCTCGAGACAGCAAGGCACAACGGGCAGGGCACGGGCCCTTCTCACTCGCTGTGTGGCCTTTGCCTCGTTGCTGAGCCTCTCTGAGCCAGTTTCTTCATGTGAAAATGGAGGCATATCTGTTGTGAGGATTCAATAAAATACTGCTTCTAAAGTGCTCGAGCCATACCAGGTACATTACAGCGTTTGATGGATGTTATTTGTATGTATTTAAGAGACATTTACTTGCTGAGCACTGTTCTAAGTACTTTACAAACATTATCTTGCTTAATCTTACTAACCCTCCATGGGTGGTACTATTATTTTTCTCATTTGACAAATGGGAAACTGAGGCATAATTAAGTTACTCAGCAGGTGGAGGGACAGGGCTGAAGGCGGGAAGCCCAGGAAGGAGCTGGTACAAGAGTTGAGGTCACAGGTCAGCAGTGAGAACCTGCAGGAGCGCGTCCTGCCTGGCCCTGGCGGTACCCACTCCGGAAGCCAGGGGCTGGGGAGGTGAGGGCCACGGCCGCAGTCCCTGCACCTCCAGCCCCTTGGCTGGGGGCCCCAAGCGTGAACAGCCACGGAGGGAAACGCGCCGAGGCTCAGGGTGGGCATCCGGGTGGACGCGCCGGCTTCCTGCCCGCGGTACCTACCATAAAACAGTGGGTCCCGGGGCGGCTTCCTTTTGACGAGGACACGAGCCAACAAGGCTACCAGGAGCAGGACGAGGGCCGCGGCCCCCACGATTATCCAGGAACTGCAGGGACCAGAACAGGGAGGCGGTCACTTATCAAAACAAACGGCCGGTGCCTGGAATTTCCTGACTTCACCCACTTGCTGCTCGCCCGGCCCTGCTTCCTCTGCGGCGCTCTGGGCTCTCTGGCCGCAGCCCCGGGATTTTCAGGGCCCTCGTCGAATCCCCTTGCCCTGTGCACCTGTCGCAGGTGTGCAGACCGCGTGTCTGGAGCGTCTTCTGCCGCCACCCCCCCACACCATGGCCACCGCCCACCTGCCTCTACCTACCCACTCCTCCGGCCCTGCTCCCACGAACCAAGCCCCAGGGAACACACAGGAGTTACAAGTACACACACTTTCCAGAGGGACAAGGAAGGAGGGGCCGTATGTTGTGTACAATCAAATGGCCAGGAGATGAGGCCAGGAGTCTGGGCTAAAACTGAGGTCCGAGTGGAGCCAGCCCAGGGCCAGGGCCAGCGTCCAAGCCCAGACAGGAAACCCAAGGCCCGGCTTGGTCGGCACGGCCCCTGGACCTTCTCCTGGGAGAGGGGGTGGCACCAGGAGACCAGGGCCAAGGCCAGCTCCCCAGCGGGGCAGCCCCGGGCCACGAGGCTTATTGGCGTTAGCAGTCAGGAGACCTTGGCTCTAGCACCGTCTCTGCCACTGACCTCAGGGAAGTCCAATAATGTCAAACTGATGGTTATGGATTAATAGAAAAACATGTTGAGGAAGAAATATATTGAGCACCCCTATGTGCCAGGCAGGGCCCCAGGCACCAGGGACACAGGGTGACCACAGCGGGTCCACCTCAAGGGCTCTGAGTGCCACGGCCCCGGAGGCCCCTCCAGCCCTGTGGAGGCGCTCTCTCTCTCCTCCAGCACCAGCAGGGCCTCCACCCCTCAACTGAGCAACGTGTGGCCACTCCGCCACCACTCCAGCCGCCATACTCGCCGAGACACTGCCACAGCACCACATCCCGTAGCCCTGGGCCCCGCATAGGGGCAAGGAGTGGGCTCTGGGCGTCAGCAGCACCCGATTTCCAAGCCCCACCCCAGACCTACAGCACGAGCATGCTGGGGGGGCGGGGCTGGCACATGCCCCCGTTTTCAAGCTCCCTGGGTGTGATGCAGGCAGTCTGCCTGGGGACCTCTGAGAGGGAGTGAAGGAACTGAGGGACGGAGGCAGAAGGACGGAAGGGGGGATGGACAGACGGAAGGATTACACAGCTCTTTGAAGAGAATGAGGATGACCGTGTCCTGTCCAGTGAGAGCCTGAAATGGGCGGTTTCCGGTGGATGCTCCACGTGGCTGGACACCTTGCTGCTGGGCAGAGGTGGCCTGTGAGCAGGGCAGAGGGTAGGGACAGCCGCCCACACCCTCTGAAGGGGAGAGCAGCGTCGTCTGCCTCAGGGTGTCCTCTCCCCATCCACCTCTAGGGGAGGAGGAAAGGACAGGAGGAAAACGGTCCCCAGAGCCTCCCACGACAGCCAAGTGCAGGTCCGGCTGGGAACAGGGAGAAGAGGGTCCGGCAGGGACTCAGCAGGGACAGGAAGGGGCTGCGAGGACCAGTGGTTAGTCTTGGGGTGCAGGCTTACTAACGCCTTCTGAGAGGGGGTGTGTACGGGGAGCATGAGCAGAGGACTGTGAGAGACCCCAACCCTTTCCTGGACCCTCGACCTAATTTGCGCCTCCCCCCCAGCTTTCATAAAAGGTCTGGCGGGAAGGAAGCTCCCTTCACCCCATTTGGACACAGTTCAATGTCTACTCTGCCCGAGGCACAAAGCTGGGCAGGACAGCAGGAGGGTGAGCTGCAGCCTGGAGAGGCATGTTCCCAAAAGCCTGGCCTCAGGAAAGCAGCTCTAGTGGGAAAGGTGCAAGACAGGGGCGGGGGGCTTGGGGAGGGTTGGAAGGAAGAGGGCGTGTGGCTCTGGTCCACAAGGTCCGCTTGCGGTTTCAACAGTCACCAGAGGGCGGAAGGCACCCCAGCTGGCCGGAGCAGGGTGAGCGAGGGCAGGAAGTGGGAAGCAGGCTTGTGGAGTGGGTTGCACGAGGCCCCCAACCACATATCCTTAATCCTAATCCGCACCCCGTGGGTGTGAGCCCCTGGCAAACGGGACCTCTTGAAGATGTCATTCTTAGCCAAGGTGTGGCCAACACACCTGAACTAACATTAAGGTGTGCTCATGGGGGTGGGTCTTAATCCAGACTGTTTTATAAAGAGAACCGGGAAGTCACAGACTAGGAGGGAGAGGCCATGGCCCGGGACGGGAGGCAGAAATGAGAGCCAAGGAGCCCCAAGCACGGCCGCAAACCAGCGCTGCGGGCTTCGGGGAGAAGCTAGACTTTGCCAAGATCTGGAATTTGGACCTCTAACCTCAAAACTGTGAACCAGTAACGTCCCAGCCTTCCCAATCTTTAAGCTGACCCATTGTGTGGTATTTGTCATACAAGCCTGGCAAACTAAGAGAATTCAAGGAGCAGAGTCTGGTGTGGCTGAAGCACTGGCCAGGGGCGGGGGGTGATGTGAGGAGAGGAGGCTGAGAAGCAGGGGGAGCGGCTGGGCAGGGGCCTCCGCCAGCTCAGGCCAGACAGGACCCACCTTGGTTGAACTGGGAGGAGGGGACCGGTGCAAGACCAGTTGCAAGACCAGCCCTGGGAAGAGACAGGGGGCCGGAGAGAGTGGCGAAACAGGAGGGAGGGGTCAAAGGCACTTTAACTTGCAAGAGGACGGGAAGTTTGGTGGGAACCAGTCATTCAAAACCCTGCAGGGCTCAGCAACGGGCTCAGTCATGCATAGCAGCACCGAATTCACTCTGTGGTCAGCGAATGCCATCGCCAGCTTCCCGGTGGCTGACGCCAAAGCCTAGGGGGCACCCTCAGATCTCTCTTTACCACAGTGCAATCCTTCAGCACGCCCCATCTGCTCTCCCTCCAGGCCTTCCCCCACACATCCAACCACTTCCCCCACTGCTCCTGTCCCCAGATCTTCCCGGGGTGGCCTCCTGCAGCCCATGTTACCTCTTCTGAGAAGCCTTCCCTGACCACCAGCCCCTCCCCAGTCACCCCATTCCATTGTCTTCGCAGCATGTCACAATCTGTTTTACGTATTTGTTGATGTCTGTCTCTACGTACGTCTCCCCAACATTTTCTGGCTTGTTCATAGCTATAGCCCCCAAACCTGGAACATGCCAAGCACACAGCAGGTACTCAGTGTTTGCTGACTTTCCCATAAATGCCATTTTAGGGGTGCAGGGTCTCGGCTGCCAGGAGCTGCTTCTTCCAGGGGATGTGCCCAAGACCGGGTCACGCCGAGGGCAGCCCCTGCTCACACCCGCCGGGCACTCAGTGTGGCTGGCTGTGGCAGGCAGCAGCCAGGGCAGGCCTGCGGGTCTGGAGGGGTGGACAGCACACAGGCTGATGCAATTTCCTTAGCACCCACTGCAGTGGGAAACATCACCGGTCACTTCCTCCTCCCCAAGCAGCCACCAACCTCAGCAGGCCCAGAGGCCTGCCTGGGCCAGGGTCCTTAGCCAGCGGGGGCCCACAGGAGGGCGGGAGGCAGGGCTTGGAAGCCCACCCACCAGGCCTCCTGCAGCCTCGCCCTCTTCCTTGGCCTTGAAACTGCTCCGCCTCTGCTTGCAGCTCTGCCCCCCCCCATCCCACCCCAGGTAGAGCCTTGGAAGCACTTCCCCATTCTCCATGGCCCTGCCCAAACCTGTCTCAGCAGCTCCGTAAGGCTGCAAACTGGGACCATTTGACAGGCCAGAACATTGAGGTCAGACCACCCTGTCAGTGCCGGCGCCAGGCCTAGAACCCAGGTGCTGTGTCCATTGGTTCAGGGCTCTTTGTGATAGTGGTTTACAACCATTTCTAAAATTAATAAGAAATGGTAAGTGTGCATGTCCATACAAGGGAAGGTTCCTGCGAAATGCGGAATGAACAAGGCACAACACGAGGTAACATGGCCACGCCTGGTGGTTTTCCGTGTTTGCACCCCCCCACCCGCCACCGGCCGGTGAGCCCCTCAAGGGCAGGGGCATTGCGGTGCTGACCTCTGTCACCCCGGCTCCCCGCAGCGGCCGGCACCCGGCAGCCGCCCAGCACTTGGCCGCGGAATTGCTCGGCGTGTCAGGGCGGCCCTGGGCGCGGACCCCGGCCCGTGCGCCCCCCGCACGCCTTCCCCGCCTTCCCCGGCCCGGCGGGCGCGGGGAGTCCCCGGGAGCCCGCGGAAGCGGTGCCTGCAGCTGGCGGTCCCGGGCCCGACCTGAAAAGTTGCTGGGGCTCCCGGCGCCCCCCGCCGCCCCGCTCACTCACTCGTGCTGGGCCGCCAGGTGGTTGAAGACGTAGGTGGCCGGGATGGCCGAGAGGGACAGCACGAAGACCCCGGTGGCCGCCGAGGCGCTCATCGCCGCCGCCGCTTGCCCTTCACCGCATCCCGGCCGGGCGCCCCGCCCCGGCTTCCGGCAGCGCCCGCGCCCCCTCGCCGGTGCCCTCCGAGGCGCCCCCAGGCCTCGCGGCCCGCCCCGCGCGCCCCCCGCGCCGCGCCCTCCGCAGCGCCCCCTCGGCGCGCCCGCCCGGCCGCGCAGGGCCGCCCTCCCCGCCCGCAGCGCCCAGCTCAGGCGCGAGCGCGGGGCGGCGCCGAGGGGCGCGACAGCCCCCTGCCCGGGGACAGGTGCCCCGGCGGCGCGGGTTCTGCGGGCAGGCGGCGGGTCCCCGGCCCCGGGCGCCGCCGGGAGCTTCTCATCGACGACCTCAGGGGGCGCTGGGCTGAGTTGCGGGCCCGCCGAGGGTGGAGCCAGACACCGGGGTGTCAGACCGTCCCCGTGGGGGAACCGCGGCCAGAGACGGGAAGGGACGAACGCTCCTGACACCCGGAGAGCCTCCGCGGGAGCGGCCGGGGCGCCTCGGCTCCTGCGGGCTCAGAAGCGCGTTTGGGAGCCTGGCTGTCGGCGCACCTGCTGTTGGCCGTGTTCCTGCTACTTAACCTCTCTGTGTCTTTTATCTCTGCAATAGGGATAGCCCACGTCACTGTGATGGGGGGATTGAGTTCACAGGCATGAAGTGCTTCTGCATTGCTCAGTGCACTAGCTCCTGCAATTTCCCTTTTTTCGGGGGTGGGGTGGGGACGGGACTTGAAACTGACACTTGGAGAAATGTCGAGACTTGGGAGGCTGGAGCGCCGTTCCCGTCTATTCCACACAGCGTTCCTGGAGGCCACGGGCTGTGCCCACAGAGACCATCAGACGGCTGCCCGCAGGCACTGGAGAACAGCTGTGCCCAGGCCGCGGCTACCAGCTTGCCCACGTGTCCCGGGGAGGGGAGGCAGCAGACAGCTCCCGGGGGCTTTCGGATTGGCCTCTGAAGGAGGGCAGGGAAGTGAGCTTCAGCCCAGAGCAGATCACGTAACCAGGGACGTAGGACATGTACTTGTGTCCTGTTTGGGAAAGGCAAAGCCCTTACATCCAAATGTCTCCAAATGTTTCACAGGTGCAAATGTCTCCAAATGTTTCACAGGTGCAAAGGGGTGTGCCCTGCCCCAGCGCCACTCAGCGTCTCAGAAGCCACCTCTCCTGGTGCTTCCTGGAGGCTTTCTCCAACTTGAAGACATAATGATGAAGCTTTGGCCCAAACTGTGACATAGACAAAGTTCCCCCTAGAGGCGCCCTCACCTGTAACCTGAGGTCACCCTCTTCCCCACCCACTCCTAACCTCCACCACGGTCCTTAAACTCCTCCCCACCTGGCAGCAAATACCTCCTCCCAGGCCCCTCCCTCCTCCCCACCCAGCCCTTGCTGCAGGGACCCTGCTTGGAGCCCTCTGCTGTCTGCTGGCCTTCTCCACCCACACTGCTCCCTGGCCCCGAGTTTCCTCTGCTTACCGCCTTCCCTCTCTGCTTTCTCATCCACACTCAGCTTCAATGACCATATCCACGGTGAAAAATCCCAAATTGTTGGGATTGTCTCCTCAACACTTCACAGACGAGGCGGGGCGTTAAACCAGCCTTGAAGAACGAGCAGAAGTGGGCAGAGCAGACAAGGAACAGGTGGGGCTTTCTGGGCTACAGAGACAGGGCGTGTGGAAGGCAGGAATGTGTGAAAGCAGGTCCCTTTCATGAACTGCAGAGTTCACCTCTGGCTGCAAATACTGGAATGTGGTGCTTGAGGAGGGCTGGCAGGAGCTGCTGAAAATGGCGAGGTATGCTCGAGCCCAGAGAATCTGAAATGCAGGAGCCGTTTAAGTCTTCATGGTCAGCCTCTGGAAAGCCCCGTGTGGACCATGGTTTAGAGCGAAGGAAGCAAAAGGACCTTCTAGGAGGCCACTGCTGTTGTCCCGGCAAGAGATGATGGGACCTGGACCAAATCAGTGGCAATGAGAGGGAAGAGGCACGAACAGATGTGGAAGAGAATTGACTTGATAACAGTTCTCTTAAAGCTTAAAATAAGAGGGGTCAGATGCTTGCAGTTGGGAAGACTGATGATAGGAACTTTCCCTAGTTTCTGGTAGGGCACAAGCCCATTGAACAGAATCCCATTCTACGCAGGGAAGAAATGCCACAATCTGTATCAGTCAGGGATCTCCAGAGAAAGGAACCAATAGGACACACACACACACATCTATACACATATGGTTTATTTTAAGGAATTGGCTCACACAATTGTGGGAACTGACAAGTCTGAAGTGTGTAGGGTATGCTAGCAGGCTGGAAACCCAGACAGGAATTTATGCTGCAGTCTTGAAGCAGTATTTTTTTACCGTAAATTACAAAGTAATTTTACCAACATTATCTCCTTTAATCCTCACAGCTGCTCTCTGAGGAACATAGGACCATTTATGAATGAAGAAACGAAGGCTCAAAGAGGTTAGATGACTTGCCCAAATCCAAAGGGCTAAGAAGAGAGAGGCAGAATTTTTTTTACAGTAGCAGAGGTACATATTAATAAAGTATACAGTTCATCCAAAGTGTATAATCAATGGTATTTGGTATAATTACATAGTTGTGCATTCATCACTTCAATCATTATTAGAGCATTTTCATTATTTTATTAAGCATAATAAACAAAAAACAGACAAACAAGAAAATTCTTCACCTCTCAATCTCTATGCTTTCCCTGCTGTACATAGCGCGATTTCTGGCTATTCTCACACCTTTATTTATTAAGCAGTTTTATTGAGATATATTCACATACCATACAATCTTTCCAAAGTGTATAATCAATGGCTTTTAGTATAATCACAGTGTTGTGCATTCATCACCACAAAAAATTTTAGAAGAGGAAGCAGATGTGGCTCAAGCAATTGGGCTCCTGCCTACCACATGTGAGGTCCCTGGTTCAGTTCCCGGTGCCTCCTAAAGAAGACAGCAAGCTGGCACTACAGGCAGGCACGGCAAGATGACGCAACAAGAGACATGAGGAAACATAATGAGAGACACAACACAGCAGGGAGCAGACACAACAAAGCTCAAGCAGCTAAGCGCCTCCCACCCACATGGGAGGTCCTGGGTTTGGTTCCCGGTGCCTCCTAAGGAAACAAGGAAGATGAACAGACACAGCAAGTGAAAACAATGAGGGGGTGGGGAGAGATAAATAAATAAAATAAATCTCAAAAAAAAATTTTAGAAGAATTTCATTAGTCCAAAAATAAAAAATAAAACAACTCCACATCCCTTAGCAGTCCTTCCCCAGCCCTACATAACCACTAGTTTAATTTCATCTTTATAAATTGATTTATATTTACATTTTATATAAATGGAATCGTAGAATATGTCCTATTTTGTGTCTGGTTTCTTTCATCCAGCATAATGTTTTGTTTTGTTTTGTCTGATATTAACATCTTATAGTATACATTTGTTCATCTTCAAAGAAAAATGGTCTTATATATGCAATTTTACTCATATTCATATTTCACATGCAGTTTTACTATTGTAAACAGTTCCATGTTACATTTTTTAGCTTTCTTTTTAGTAATATATATGACCTTAGACTTTCCCTTTAAACCACTTTCATGCCCACATATTAGTACTGCTAGTTACAGACATTATGTCGGGCTTTCACCTTTTTTATTCATTTCCAAAGATTAACACGCATCCTTTTTACCAATTCTGCACAAGTTGACCCTCAGGTTTCCATTCTCTAGCTTCATTCTATTTTCTGGTGACCCATATTCAAGTTATTAACTTCATGAGATTATACAATATATTTAGTTCATAGAAACACAAGCATACAGTGTTTGTCCTTTTGTGTCTGGCTTGCTTCACTCAACACAATGTCCTCCAGGTTCATCCATGTTGTCATATGCTTCACAACTTCATTTCTTCTTACAGCTGCATAATATTCCATCGTGTGTATACACCACTATTTGTTCATTCATCTTGATGGACACCTGGGTTGTTTCCATCTTTTGGCAATGGTGAATAATGTTGCTATGAACATCGGTGTGCAGATGTCTGTTCATGTCACTGCTCTCAGTTCTTCTGGGTACCCAGTAGTGGTATTGCAGGGTCATGTGGCAAATCTCTATTCAACTCCTTTAGGACTGAGATAGGCAGGATCTGAATTCCGGTCTTCTGAATTGAAGTCATCATGTCCATGAGAGCAGAGCTGACCCAGCAGCGTGGCACCTGGAGGGCGCCTGAGAACAGGCAGATGGACACGCCACAGATTCGGCCAGTTGACTCGATGCTCAGAGGGCTAAAGTCGGGGGTTCTGCTCAGTGCACATCAGAGATTAAGTTCCTTTTTATTTCTTATTTTTTATTTTTTTTAGGTGCACCAATCTTGCAAGCCATGAAGGCTAATACTGTAACTGTGACTAAGCATTAAATCTGATTCCAAGCTTCCTGGAAGCAAAAATATAACTACAGAGGGATGCACACTGCCCATTACCCGATGGGAAAGACGTAAGTTTTGTCGTTTTGATTCAAAGTAATTGATTAATCTGTAACTAAATTGAAGCCTCCCCCACCCCACTCCCACCCCTTTCCAAGCCTGTTGCTGCCATGGAGAGGAAGTGAAAGCAGAAGGGCAGAAAGAAATAGGAACCAAGAAAGAATGTTGCTAGGTGGGGACTGAGGGCGGCAAAGAATAATGATCTGGAAGAGTGAAATGGAAGCGAGCCTACATTTCACGCTGCCGCCCCCCACCTCTCTTCCCCTCTTCATGCTTCAGTCTCCCACTCTTGAGCCTTCTGATAAGAGTCCTGCTCGTGTTCTAGAGGCTGCACTCTCTAGAAGAAGTTGCGAGGGGTAATCAAACAGACTCCTCTGGTGTGTGCAGGGACAGAACAAATGGCCGGGGAGTGACCACGGCGGGGTGGCATGTCTTAGTGGGTAGGCCGCTGGGATCCTGTCCAAGCAGAGGGACCGGAGAGTGGGCAGCCCACCCAGGAAACGCGCCGGGAGAAATCTCTCAGGACTCAGCCTTCCCTCAGTCTCTTCAGCAGCCATGAGCGCCACGGCTAGGGCTGCAGTTATGAACAGGGACTTGCCAGTAAAGGTGGTTGTGTGTCCTGCAGCTGACAGAGGGCCAGGCGTAGAACAGATGCTCTGTAAGTGCTAACTGAAAGGAGGAAAGGAGAGAGGAAGAAAGGAAGGCAAGGGGCAGGCGGAGGAGGGAAGGAGAAAGAGGGAGAAGGAGGGAGCTCTGCAGGACAAAGAATGGTAAGAAAATAAGAATTAACAGGGAAGGCAAAGGTAGAGTATAAAATGTTTGTCAGGGGACAGTTGCTAGAGAAGGTCTCCTATTTTGCCCTGGGTTTCCTAGCAACCAAAGCAAAGAGGAAAACATAATCAGTTATAACATTCACAGTGTCCATAAGATTAAAAAAACAGACCAGTTGCTCAGAAAAACTCTCTCGTGGCTCCTCTTAATGGGGACACTGTGTCATATAGTGTGTCCTCAGCAACATTCCTGCAGTAAATATAGAATCAAATTCAGAACACCTGTTTCTCAGTGTATCCTCCACACAGGTGACTGGCATGTTGCCAAAGTGCCACACAGTACAGTCAAGAGGGCAAACCAATTGCATATAGATAAGCAACTCTCTGAGCTTATCAGTGATAACTTTTTTTTGCTTTCTAAAAACTGACATTTTTGTGGTTTATTTCACTAATTGATTTTCTTGTGTTGAACCACTCTTGCATACCTGGGATAAAACCCAGTTGCTCATTGTGTATAATTCTTTTCAGTGATAGCTTTTACAATACTGGGGCAGGGATTAAAAAAATAACTTCCTGGCACCCACGCCATCACTTCCAAACCAAGCCCAGGACAGACATCACCAATCGATCACCAATCTCTCCCATTGAGATTGGACAGCACCTCATCATCCTTCCCAGTGCGGCACACCATTAGAGCAGTCCTCGGGTACTAACTTGAATCTATCTGCCACGTCTGATCAAAGGGAATTGATGAATATCCTTTAGGCGATGCTCTATGAATATTATTTCAGATAACATTTTACTACAAATCAGGCAATAGGGAATTTGGAGTTATAGTGGCTGGCAAGAAAGAAGAAATATTCTATGTTGATAAGTAAG
The DNA here is from genome assembly GCA_029593785.1 of Cabassous unicinctus. Classification (NCBI taxonomy): domain Eukaryota; kingdom Metazoa; phylum Chordata; class Mammalia; order Cingulata; family Chlamyphoridae; genus Cabassous; species Cabassous unicinctus. The sequence goes on from JAQZBX010060867.1 coordinate 14,061, forward strand.
GACAGAACATTATGGTTTGACCAGCAAACAAATGGAGTCTGATTTGACATTCTTGTATGAAAAGGGTGAGCACTGGGACAAGGACTCAGTCAAAACCCAAGATTGCTGCGGTGTTCAGACACACTCCAGTGGTAACAAAAAGACCTCATGTGTTAGGATTTGGATTAGACAGAATTGACTGGAAGGGACGCTTACTTCCATCTCTAGTTCCTTTTCAACCCCTGATTCAAAAACTAACATAACAATAGTTAACATAATTAAATGGCTGAAATGTATATACACATAATTTTAAAAAATATTTTAAGGAAGGAAACAATAATACAGTGCTTGAAAACAAGAAATGATACCTCTGCTATTAGTAGGCCAAAAGTTTGCAGGATACATGGAAGATCGTGGCATCTGTTACTTTGGTGGATCTGAAGAAACTGCCCCTCTCTGACCACATGACTCTGGACTTGGCCGTGTGACTTGTTTTAACCAATGGGACATTAGCAAGCATAAGGTAGGCAAAAGCAATTAAGACTTCTACAAAAGAGGATTTCTAAAACAAGGATTTCCTACAAAAGAACCAGAAACAAAACTGTCATCCAACATTAACAATGTTGTATACTGGAAAACAGAGTAATATCTGCAGAGTTAGCGAGGAAACAGATCTTGAGCCTAGAATTCTAAACTCTGCCCAACTACCAGTTATTTATGAAAACAATAATAGGGCATTTTCAGACATGCGTGAACACAGAACACTTTCTATCCATGCCCCCTAGATGAAAAAATTATTCAAATATATTTTCCAGAAAAAATAAAATAAAAAGAGGCTGAAGTATACAATTGAAAGAGGTTACAATGGGAAATTTTGTGATATACATATATATATTACCACAATAAACATAAACAACTAAAAATTAAAAATAATAAAAAGTTCAAGAAAGAGAACCACATGGGATACATACAAATAACTGAAACCTAAAAGAAGTGAAAGAAGCCAGTAAGATTAAGAGGATTCATCATACTGAGCTGCTTGAAAGGAGCGCCTTGTACAAACCGGGTTTAAATGATATGAGGATTTACATTTATTAATACTCTCTGGTTCCAATCACACTAATTGGATCTTTACTGAATAATATGTACATCGTCACAAAACTGAATATGCTATGTGGAAATTTTCAATTTTTGAAACAACTCTAAGTGAAGCATAAAAACATAGTTATAGTTAAAGAATAACATGTAAATAGTATAAAACTTTACCCTGTAAAAAAATAATTGACAAAAATTTCTAGGGACAGAGTAGAAGGTGCTTAAATCCCGCCCCCTCCTTTTTTGAAGAAATAAAATTACAAATAATCTTGAGGTCCCATTCCTCTCCCTTCATCTCTAGAAACAATCACTATCCTGAAAATGGGGAATATCTAATTATTTAAATACTTCAATATACATGTAAACAATATAGTTATTTTATAAAATTTTAAATTGTACATAAATAACAATATCCTACACATATTTTTTCACTTAGCATTAAGTTTTTGAAATCTGTTTTGTATAACACTTGTTCATTCATTTTCACTGTTTAAGAGTATTCTGTTGTCTGATCACACCACATTTTGGTTTTCATTTACCCGCCGACGGGCCTGTGGGTTGTTTTTATTTTTCCTCTGTTGTAAACAACGCTGTAATGGACATCCCTGCACTTCTTTCCTTGTGGACACGTTTAGGAACTTCTCCAGGATGGCGATGCCTAAAAGCAGCACGGCCAGGTTCGGGTGTGTGTCCACCGCCTGGGGCCTCTGCTCAAGGCCAGCCAGCATCCTCGCTGACCTGGTGAGTACTGAAAGCAGAGGGCCCTTCCTAAGAGTCACTTAGGAGGTTCTCAGATTTTGGTGTGCCCAAGAATTATGTGGGAATCTTGTAAAAAAAAAAAAGAAAAGTAATCTTACATTTACAGTTTCAGAGTGAGGCTTTAGAATCTGAATTTTCCACAAGCTCCCCAGATGCTGCTGGTGCAAGCTGGTCTTCAGATTTCACCTGAGAAACCCTGTTCCAATCGGCGGCTACGCAGACAACGCCTTTAAACCTCAGTCAGACCTCAAGGAAAGGTGTGATTGATTATCAGAGAAATCAGATGGGAAAGGTTAGTCATTTCTCCAACAACATACTTGTAGCAGAAATTCACACCTCAAACAATGGCATGGAATGGCTACAAATTTACAAGGGACAGTTTCCCCCCTACTCTGAGCTCAGGCCAAGACAAATAAGCTTCATTTTTGTCTCCCTGTTTGCTATGAGTTTGTTTTTTTCCCCCTAGTTCATCCTTTCATCAAATGTAATGTGACTTCTAAGGGTGCCAGGTCTCTGCGGGGATGTCAGTTTCAATTTTCTGCACACAGGCCCGGTGCTGACGTGAAAACCAAGTTTCCAGGTTACCAAAGCGGCAGCCTCCCCAGGGCCTCACAGCGCCGCTCACAGACTCCAGCTCAGGATTTTAGTTTTCTCTGACCCTCAGGGGATTTCTCGTACTTTCTCGAAGGTTCGATTGTATGCGTAAATGATTTTGTCATATCTTATCCAGCATTTTTAGGTGTTTTGTAGTGAGTGAGTTTTCAGGATATCTAATCCAGAGAGTTTGGGAGACAGAATTGGGACTTTAACTTGAATAATCAAAATATCAAGTGATAGGGGCAAAATAAAAGCATTTTTGGAAATGCCTCAAAAAATGGACTTCCCATGAGCCTTTCCTCAGAAACCCCCTGAAGAATGTGTTCCACCAAAACAAGGAAGTCCACAAGGCAGAGGAAGGCCTGGGATTCAAGACCCAGGAGCTGCAGCCCAGGAGCGGGCCTGAGGGATTCCCCATGATGGCAATGGTGATGGCGGGGAAGGCAGAGCTCAGGGTGTCAGCTGAGCAGTCCAGCTCAGCCAGGGCAGGAAGAAGACAATGTCTCTAGAAAATGATGAAATCATTAGGTTACCTGGTGTATTAGTCAGCCAAAGGAGTGCTAATGTGAAATACCAAAAATGAGTTGGTCTTTATAAAGGGTATTTATTTGGGGTAGAAGTCCACAGATACCAGGCCATAAAGCATAAGTTTCTTCCCTCACCAAAGTCCAATGTCACATGTTGGAGCAAGACAGCTGCCGACATTTGCCCAGGGTTCAGGCTTCTTGGA
>JAQZBX010060868.1:0-17218 GCA_029593785.1 Cabassous unicinctus
CTCATCAAGTGCTATCTCTAACCTGTCCTCTATGTCCATGTTAGATCACCACAGGTATCAAGTCATTCATTTAATGTGTATTACTTGGGACTGACTGTGATGGTTTTGTATTGTATCAAATTAGCTCAGCAAGAACAACATTTCTTAGAATTCCCTTCCCTGTATAGTTACTGCTTAGTGTTAGTTATAGAGAAATCATGAGATCTGGAAGGTGGAAATGAAGGAATGGCCATTTTCTCTGAAGCTCGATGCAGGGTTTCAGATCCTGGGGAATTTCATGCTTGTGGTTGCTAATCAGTTGGCTCAGCTTGATGGAATGGGGCAGCAGCTGGACCTGCAACTCCTCCAGAAGCTACCAGATCTCCCCTTTCGGTTTCTCAGTCTTGTGCCAAGTGTGTACAAATCCTCATGATGAAGGACATAGGCTTCTCCAGCTGGTCAACCATGACATCAACTTTCAAGGTGGTGAGAGACAGACAGGGGCTCCAGTTTGTCCTTAAGGTTTCCAAGGTGTTCCTGTGGTGTTGTTTGTCCCTGCTTTCATCCTTGTCCAGTTTTCCTTTCTGACTACTGGTCTGGCTGACCAATAGTAACTTCAGGTCCAACACCAGCTGTAGTGCAGCAAACTGCTCTGCCAACTCCTACAATTGCATAAATTCTATCCCTATAATAAATCCTTTATTGTATATCATTCACGGCAGTTTTGCTTCTCTGATAAAATCCTGAATGTTAGGCTGGTTCTTGCCTACTTTTTCAAGTCAGCTTTCTTTGCAGGATACCAGCTCTGCTGGTCTTCGACACTGTTGTCTCAGTCCAAATATTAAGGATTACCTATTGCAGCCAGCAAAATGTGAGAGACAGCTGGTCACCCAGTTCTCTCATTCTGAAGCAGCAAGAGGTCAGGGCCTTTGTCCCTGAGGATGTTTCTTTCCTTGGGTGAATCAAAGTTGCATTTCCTAATATCAGAACTATGTGGTTGCCATGGCTGGGCCTAAGATGAAACGCTTTTTATAAGAGCTAATCAGATTCTACATTAATGAGAGAAATATGAAGCTAATCAACACCATAGAAGGTCTCTAGGCTCAGGCCTATTAAACTTCATAAAAAATTAATGACTGAAAGAGCAGACTCTTTTGTAAGGGGTCTCTTGTGGTTGGATAAGGGCCTGAAGCCCCATTCACCTCTCATTACACTGAATTAGCCTCACTTTCCAACCCAAAATAAAATCCATCAAGTGGCATTTTCCACTGGATGTTAGACGGTCAGTGTTTGAAAACAGTTGTAAAATATTTATTACTTTTTCTCCTATCCTTTCTTCCCTTCAACCCCTCCCCCTTTGGCTCTCAGCCAACCCCTTTTACCTCACTCATTATGACTTTTCCCATTTTAATTAAAGAGATTTGTACACTTAAAGCCTTCTGGAAAATGTATTCAATGATTGTGGTTTGTAGATGCCTCTGGAGCTGCTTGGCAGAAAACTCCTAACCCTTTGCTCAAAGCATATTTAGCATGTGCTTGCAGAAACCAAGGAGCTGAAAAATAATCCTAGCATTCCCCTTGTAGAACTCAGGTGCAATTTTTTTTTTGTCTGTGAAAGTTGACTATAGTCCTTGAATAGAATCAGAAAAAAACATATTTAACTACAAAGCTGGTGGTCTCAATTTCAGCTAAATCCAAATGCCCACCTTCCTCTCCTGCTACCTTTGCCCCAAATTATAATTGACCTTAGTCAGGTTGTTGAGGTTAGAGAAACCCAACTTCATCATTCGCCCAGCAGGATCTAACAGGCAGCACTTGGCTCTGGGTGTGAGCAAGTGGGTAATTAAATATGGGTTGGGGATGCGCATTCTATGTGGGCTCTGACTAGAATATCTACCATTAAAGTCATTCCTTTAAATACTGAGAGCTTTTCTCCCTTAAAGGGACTCCTGAAAAAATGTCACTGCCTTTGGGAGGCATCACACCTTAAGGCAGGGGTTCTTAAACTTTTTTGTTACACCAACCCCTTTGCCAGTCAGATGAAAATCACGGACCCCTTACTAAGTCCACACTATACTGTGTATTATTTAATAAATATCTCACACCCACACCAACATGTCTCCACAAGAATAATATTTTTTTTTAATTTCAATTCAAACTTGCGGACCCCTGGTTAAGAACCCCTGCCTTAAGGTGTCATTAATGTGGTGTGATGCTGTTACTGCAGTGCCAACTGAAGGCAAAGTCCTAGGGAAATGGGTCACCGTGTGGGAAACTGGGGAGGGAAGTATTGGCCAGAAATAATTGGAATGGGTAGGAAGGGAAAGAAGTGACCAAAATATGGAAGCAAATCAAAGAAAATCTTCTCACACGTTTTGGCTGAAAAGCCAACCCTGGTCCCACAGCTTCCTAAAAGTCTCATCCATTTATCCACCTCCATCCTAACTCATCACGCTGCAGGCCATGTCAAGGCATCAGGGTTGAACACCACCCCATATTAACCATGTTAGAGGAACATAAATCTTTCCCTTAATTCCCAAGGAAAGCAGAAACCAAGCTATACTTTTAATGAGACTCCTAAAGATTTGAGAGATGCTGGAAGGAAAGAACTGCACCATTTAAAGGGTGACTCACAGCTGCTACTTGAAGGCTTTCAGAGCTCACAGGTCCTTAATGTTCTTACAGGTTTCCCAGATTCTTTGCTGCCTCTAACTGGCAGAGAGCTTCTTTGTCCTTGACTAATAGGATTGCCGTTGTGCTAAAATGACAGTGTGACCTCCCTTTAGGAGAAATCCCAAACTTTATGGACAGAAACAGAGCTTGACCAAGAACACAATGGTGCATTTTTCTAACTCTAGGTGACTAAGCCCCTGTTTGATATCAACTGAACAGCTCTAGCTAACTGGTAAACACAGAACTTCATGCCATTCCTATAATCCTTCTATTTCAGCACATCTCCTGTAAACCACTTTTTTTGTTAGCTACCATTTGGAAAGCATGTACAAAATGCCAATCATTGGTAGAGTACCTCGTATCATTTGACTTAAACCTTACAATAACCATGTGAGGTGTATATTTTATATGCTTTTTAATCGATAAGAACAATGAAGCATCAAGAGATTAAGTGTCTTTTCCTTTTTTTTTTTATAGTGTTACATTACATGTAACATGAAATTCACTGTATGTGACATTTAGTACATTCACAATGTTGTGCACCCTTCAGCACTACCTCGGTCCAGAACATTTTCATCTCCCTCAAAGGAAATTCTGTACTCATTAAGCAGTCACTTCCCATCTCCCTCTCTCCCCTGCCCCTGGCAACCACAAATCTGCTTTACGTCTCTATGAATTTGCCTATTCTGGATATTTTATATAAATGGAATCATACAATATGTGACCTTTTGTGTCTGGCTTCCAAGATCACACTTTAAAAAGTAGTAGAACTATGAGACAATCTCACATCTGTTTATTTCCTCAAATTGGACTATTAGCCTCAATAGAACCTTGACAAGTCTAGGTCAGGCAAGTCTAAATAGAAAGATAAAAGATTTGATCTCCCCTACTCATTTGAAAGTGGCAATAGACATATCTCTGACTATGTTTTGCAAGATAATTTATTTCAATGCTGTAGCTCTTCTCTAAAGACAGCTGCCAAAGAACCACCCCCACCCCCACCCACCCCAGTATTTATTTCCTTATATAGTCCCTTCTCTCACTGAATCTGGGATGGCCCTTTGACTCACTATAAACAAGAGAGTGTGGAACCAAGAGCCATGGAACTACCCCGTGGAGCAGAACTGGATGCTAATAGAAGATCTAGCAACATGTGCTCAGCTGTGGATCAAGAACAATAATATACTGAGTGTCCCTCCCCACTTTCTGATAGGGGGTATCTATTGCAGTTATCCTATCCTTTTCTCACCACTGTATATGAGGTGTGTGGGGAAGAGAACTTGTCTCTTTCTCCATTTACATGTTATCGTATTGAGAAGAACCTTATTCAAGAAGGTGATGCCTCTTCCACACCTGGATCTAATTTAGATGATAAGATTCTGGACTTGAAGCCTGAGCCTGATGCCATATGGGATGACACCTTGGGGATATTGTAAAAGGGCATGAGTGTATTTTGTGTGAGGCTGAATATAAATCGTTGGGATCCAGAGATCTCCGATGATGTCCCCTGATGAGGTGCCAGGACTTCTTTCCCTGAAGGGTGCTAAACTCTTGTCTCCTCAGCACTGCAGGACTCTACTTTTCAGGGGTTTCATTTTAGCTCTTCGGTATCAATGCTTGCACAGCTTCAAAATTGGGAAAAAACTTTGAGGAGGAAACTGGGCAGCTATCTGAGGCCCTTCAAATCTACAGTTTAGTCATCTCTGTACAACTACCAAAAGCTCTGCTGATTTCTCTGTGTCTCAGCAGTGGGTTTATGCTTGGAGCAATATCAGTTTCTTGCCCACGTCCAGAATTAGCAAATACTCATAAAGATAAAGCAGCAGCAAACCATCAGCTTGCTTCTCTACAGTTTCTGTAAGTTTTCCTCTCTGGAAACTTAAGCACTCTGGTTTAATGGCTCCAAAATCTCTACCATGTCTTTACACACATGGCTTTTGAGTTTTATCTGGCTAGCTCCATCTTCTTAGCTGAAACATTGGTCTCCTGAAAACTACTCCATTCTACTAAAAACAGTAGTTTCTTTACCATCCAATCTCAAGTAGCTAACTCTTGAATAACATGGCATCTTGTCCTTTTCTGTTAACCCTAAGTATTCAGATAGAAAGAGAAACTGGCACATAAGTTCATAAGTTCCTAATGATTAACTACTGAATGAATGAATATTGAAGGAAAGAGATGCAAAGCCCCTCAAATTAGGAACTCTGTGTTTCCATTGCTTTGGATTCTGTCTATAGCCTAACATAAAGTTCTGTACCCAAAGAGGTATAAAACCCATTTCAAATAATATGTGCCTGAAGGAAATTATAAGCTAGAGTTAACTGTATCCAATAAGGCCAAAATTTTCTTCCCTAGTGTTTCAACATACCCAACAATTTGTTGTAGCATCAGATAGCATTCTTTGACATCTTTTTAGATTTTCCTTGTGTTTTTTTGTTGTTTTGTGACATTATTGCCAATAAGGAAATAAAAAAACTATTACCAAAACACAGCCCTATGTGTTTCCAGCTTTGTCTATTTCTAGCTCAGCTCTATTTTCAATCCAAAAGAGTTGTAAATCTAATGTTTTTGGAACTCTTCTATCTACCTAACTTCTCATGTCTACATTACTTGTGCTCACAGAATTCTCTGCTGGCCCTTTTTGGCTTCATCCATCATGGATAATACCCCCAACTGATCATCAATAATATCATAAAGAGAAACCAGAATCACCAGTATGATGGATGAAACAATCTCTGCAAACTGAAGTCACTATCAGTCAGTCCTCTGTCATTTTACCGGTGACCAAAGAAGCTGTAGGGGCTGGAATATGGTTTGCAAGAATTATTGAGCCCCCATGGCCATGGCTTTCTTTCTTCATTTAAAGATCAATAATTGACTTGCAATGAATGCTGTCTCTTAGTCTCAATTTTACATGGCATTCAAGTTCAAGAATTATAATTTGCTAAGTTGAAAATATGAGGCTTGTTGCAGACTGTTGGCCACATGTTCCCTGGCTACAATACAAAGACAAATAAAACAGCTTCAGCCATGATATTGCAGTGTTTCTGCTGAGAAGTGCTTAATCTTTGCATCATCTACTCTGGCTTTCCATGAACTATCTCTTGGGGAAATTCCATAGACCTAAGTCTGGCTCATTTAATATCCTAGTGGGTCAGGACACTGCAGAGTGGCTGCAGTATTTCATTTGTAACTCATCTTAAAAAATTAATTTCATTAGTTGCTCAACAGTGAAAGCCAATAAACAGTCTTTGCCTCCAGTCCATATAATTTGAGTTGAGAAACAGTTTCTTCTTTTTGTGGATTTCTATAATAATCAACTAGGAACCATCCCCAGGGTCAAACATGTTAAGACAAGGAACAAGGACTAGTTGAGGAGAGATCATTGGAGATGTAAACTGATGGTCTCACTTGACTCTCTGAAACAGGCTTTGCTTCCAGAGGTGTCTTCCACTTTCCTCCTTCAGGATTCAGGCCTGAGATCACAAGCTCTATTGCTCTACAGGAAGCTTACCTTGGTAGAGGTACCAGGATGAGATTTGGTATTAGGGATATAAATAGCACAATTTTGTGGTAAGGCCATCTCTGAAAGGACAAATGCTAGACTTCGCTGATCAAACATCAGGATGCTTAAAATCATTACATATTCCATTAGTATATATCTCACTTTCTGGGAAACTGGAATGTTACCAATGAGATAGAAATGTAGCTATAATTATTTTCATTTTACAACTGGAAACTGAGGCTCAGAGAGTTTAAGACACTTGCCTATGTATCTTCAAAACAGCTAGAAAATGTCAAAGTCAGAATTTGAATTCAGCCCACTTTTTTTCCAAAGCCTATACCCATTTCATTATTCTACACTGAGGTGCAAGCTGTTTGGTTAGGATTCTGCAGCATTCATCCCTGTATTCTGAATACTAGGATAGGAACTAGCACCTCAGTATAGATATTTGAATGAATAAATGCATTTGAATTTGGATGGTGCTTTGATGGTGGGTAGAATGTGACTAGAGGAAGAAGTTGGGCAGGTATTCCAGTTCTGTGATCGTGATTGCTAAACAGATTGGAGATCAGTGGGGCAAAAGGTAGGAAAAGGAACACAAAGATTAACTCTGGGTGAACTTTCCAATCCTTTGCACTCTGTAATGCCCCCCTCCCATACCTGCATGCAGGACCTCTCAGCTCCACCAGCTTGCTATGGATAAAGAAAGTGGAGAGAGCACTGCTGTTGTCTCTACCCCTTGACACTTCCATATCCTCTCTTGGAGAAGGCTGACAGTGAGTTAGACAGGAATGGGCTACAGAAGGGTTGGTAAGAATAGGCAGGAACAGGTGGTGATGAGCACGGAGGGGTTAAGGCAACTTTAACGAGATTCTTTGGCTCGTTTCCCCTGATTCATTATTTGTTCTGCCTTCTCGCAGAGCATGTGCCTGTGGCAAAGGGCACCGTAATTTTTTTCAAGAAATGAAAGGGAAGAGATGCTGCAAAGAGGTGAAGCATGTTTCTTTATCTAAAATTTGTATAATAACAAGTAAAATGCTGAGATTTATGTGGGTAACACACACAACATGAACACACTCATGTGCTCAGACAGACAAACATTTCAATTGAGCCATGAAAATAGAACTGACCCCGGGTCTGGAAGAAATCAGGTATCGAGCCTAAAAGAAATTGAATATTCCTTGCATTTCCTTTCTATTTGATTTGTGTTTGGTTTCCATGGGAAGCTACATCTAGGAGGCAAAGGTAACTGACATTCTTTACATATGAAGTCCAGTGCAGTTGAATTGAAGGGAAAAGTTTACAATCAGCATTATATGAAAGAAAGTTGCTGTTCTTTGTCTAAATGGTAGCAACATCTATAGATTTTTTTCCAGTAAAACTGATAGAGAATTACATGCAACGATTATTAATGTACATACAAATCACCTGAAAATCTTGTTAAAATGCAGATTCTGATTCAAGCGGTCTGGGATGTGACCTGAGATTCTGCATTTCTAACAAGCTCTCAGGTAATGCTGAGGCTGCTGATATGTGATCACACTTTAAGCAAAAGGCAGGCAGGTGTTCTGAGACCTGAAGAGAAAGAGAAAGAGACAGAGAGACAGAGTAGAATCATAGTGGTCGAATGGTTTCCGACACCTCCTCAAGAGGACAGTTGAATACGAATCCATCAACTGGTCCAGAGTGAACATTTTTCATTTATTTAGGGAGCTCATTCTCTCTTGAGGTCTGTGCAAACCATGCCAACATAAGTACTCTTGTTAGGATTCCTCCACCCCCTTTTCTTCCTCAGGTGACATGGATGCATCTCATGACAGCTTCTGCTTCACTGCCCATTATTGACAGGGCTGCGAGCTTGTCACTACCCAGAGTGACAATTGATTGGTCCCTCCATTCCCTTTGCTGTGAACAACGAGATTAAATTTATATACTCCTTCATCCTGTGGAAGGGTGCCCTGACATCCAGGGAAAATTGAGGGTAAGGAGGTCATCGCCTCTTTATTTGAGGCCCAAAGCCTTTTCTCGATGCTGTTTGACATTATCCCAGATACATTTTTATATCCATTAACAGGAATGAAGAGTTGTAATTGGTTTAAGGTACCCAGAGACTTCTGGTCAGGCAGGATCTAAGTCGTTGCTCCTATAAATCACCAACAACTGAAGTATGGAGGAATAGAAAATGAAACTCTCTTCACTGATCAGTAGAACCAACTTCTGCAGTCCAGGGAGAGGAATGAATAAAGCACTGACTTGGGGCCACCAAGTCCAGGAACTGCTTGAACAAAAGAACGCTTTCCTTCTTTGCAGACCAAGTGTGCCAATACGAGAAGGAGCCCATCTCATTTTCCTTTCATTCTCTCCAGTGTCCCCCTGCCTGCTGAAGTGAATAATCTGTGAAGTCACTGCCTTTATCTTTCCTTTTACAGTACAAGGAATTTCTCCTCTGCACCATGAGAAATCTCTAGCCCAAGCTATGTAAGTCCAGCAGGTTCCAAGTCTATGCTGCATGTGAAGGATTTAGCTCCTCCCCAGCCTGGCTGCCCTTCTGCCTGAAAAGTCAATTTTCTTTACTTAATTTTGCCAGTCACCTGCCAACTAGCCAGAACCTCTTTACTCAGCACCCTCTTTCGTTGTAGAAAAAAAGGCTCTCTGTATGCCTAGATATCCAAAACCTCCCAAGGATTATTCTCCCTTCTTCATGAATCTCCAGATCCTGAAATCCCTGAAATCTCCAGACCCTCTTTCCTAAAGATTGCATTTAAGGAAGCAGATGTGGCTCAAGCGATTGGGCTCCCGTCTACCTCATGGGAGGTCCTGGGTTTGTATCCCAGGGCCTCCTGCTGAAAGCAAGTGGGCACGTGCAGAGAGCTGGCCTGCATGGAGAGCTGGCGCAACAAAAAGAGACAAAGAGGAGAGACATTAAGAGACACAACAAACCAGGGAGCTGAGGTGGCTCAAGTGATTGAGTGCCTCTCTCCCACATCAGAGGTCGCCAGATCGGTTCCCATTGCCTCCTAAAGGGAAGATGAGAAGAGAAGACAAGCAGCAACAGAGAGCACACAGCTAATGGACACAGACAGCAAGACAGCAAGTGCAAAAACAACGAAGGGGGAGGGAATAAATAAATAAAATTTAAAAAAATTTTTTAAATTAAAAAAAAAGTGCATTTAATTGGCAAACTGTCCTCCAGATCTTGTCTGTGCTTTGAATACTGATTCCTTTCAGTTCTCAATTATCTCCTAGGTTTCTTCCTTTCTTCTCTCTCCCTCTGCTTACGTGCCCACCCTCCCACCATTTTCCCCATCTCTTCCTATCTTGATGCCATCCTATCTTGATGTATGACCTTAGGCCTAAACACATTTGCTCCAACCCTCTTCTGAAACCACAATCCATCCCATTCCTCATCCTCTTGGCTCCTTGTATCATTATGTGTTATTCTCAGAAATGACACCCACTTCTAAATGTCTTATGATGTTGGCTCCTCATCTTGAGTATAAGATTCATTTTTCTTTTGCATACTTGCACTTGGTAGCCATTCATAGATAACCACCAGAATTGTTTAGGCTGGTACCCACAGAACTGAATGCCAAAATACTCATCCTGTACTCAATCATAGGAACCAAACATATTTTGTTTACATAGTTTGTGAGAAGTGTTGTTAAGCACATGTTTTGACTTTCACAAATAAAGGTAACTTTTATATAAAGTCCACTTTGGTTTTGTAGATGATTGCATTCTCAAGATCAGGTTTCCTATTAAATTCTGCTATATGGTCTGGATTTTCACTGCCTCTTACCAAAACTGGCTCTTCATAGCTGCAATAGGAAAGGCCCAATGCAGATGCCTTCAAGAACACTGCTATGAAAGATGATCCAGATGAGAGAGAGAAGAACAAAGCAGGACCCTCCACAAGGAGCCAGTGCTTTTAAGCTGATGGCCTCATAGTCATATTTCCATTTAATTTTGAATTTCCGTAAAAATGCTGTAAGTGACTTGGACTTGCCTTCAAGAGAGAGGACACGTGATGTCTTGAACCCATGGAGTAAATGTGCTGTACAATCGATAAAATGCATTAAATGAATTGCTTCTACTTCTCCCCCCTCCCCAAGAGAAAGTCTTAATTTCTTTTGCTGCTTGCCATACAGCTCCAGCTGTTGGAATTAAGGGAAGGAAATACAGAGAGAAGAAAATGGAATTGATTACTAAAACATCAACACAGACCAGACCTCAGTTCTGCAAATTCTATAAATGAGAGACTTTTCTCCCATCGTTGAGTAAAATAAGATGTTTTAATTGTGTATAGATTGTGTACCCCAAGCTTACAGAGTGTACATCAGAAGTAATAATTAAAACCATACACCTCATCTAGGTTAAGTGTCTTCTCTCTTATAAAGGGTAACTGTGAGGGGCTCCGTTGCTCTGGTCAGGAGCTAGAGCACTCCAGCGTGGTGAGGAAGTATTGGGAGGAGGGTTCCCCAATAGATGAGCTCTACTAAATAATCAACCACAAACAGTGAGATCTCATAGGATTCTTGACAAATGAGCCAAGATGGGGCTGACAGCCAAGAGGACAAGAACTCCATGGGGCAGATAGAGATAAGTTGATGCCAAATTGCCAAAAAGTGACTGGTTTGACCAGTTGAAGAAGGACATTGCAAATAATATTAAATATCATAATTTGAACATTAAAAGATGCCATCATGTATTGAACACTACAATAATTAACATGCCTTATTTCATTTAATCCTGTGAGGATAGTACTTCTGTTTGTTAGCCACATTTTACAGATATGAAAACAGAGGCACAGAGAGTGTCATATGCCATATCACTGACTAAGTACTAAATAAAGATTCCAACTGAGGTAGTCAGCCTCTGGAGTCTTAAATATTACATGATACTGGAACCAGAAACAGTTCCTTCCTTTGTTTCCTTTTCAGCACTTCAATACTTTTTAGCCTATTGATAAAAGATGGCCAGGTAAGTTCTATAAATACTGCATGATGCAGAAGCTATTCTGTTTGGTGGAATTTCTCAAATAAGCACACATCCAGAACATAGAGGAACCAAGGAGAACACAGTCAGAATAAGGTTTTAGATTCTAGGGTAGTGTGAGTCGCTGACACTCCACCTCATAAAGCAGAATTATGAGAATTCTAAGCAAAGAGATCCCTTTGGCTGCCTTTGACATTGATGGAAAGATGCCAATTAGTTTGGAACTGACATGTTCTTCTAAACAGAAGGCTCTTAAAATGTCATTAATGCAGACAGGCAGGGGGTGAGGAGCGAGGGAGGGAGTTGATTGCTAGAATTCCATAATTAATTGTGTGGCATTTGGAGTAGTGTGACATGAAGTTTCCATTCATTCATCACTCTCTAGGGAGATGTTATTGCTTAGAATTCATATAATATGAGAGTTATAGAAGAGCTGTAAAGATCATCTAGTTGAGATTCCCCTCCAATTAAGAGGTAAGGAAATGCAGACCCCAAGAGGGAATGTGACAAGCCCAAGGTTGCAGAGCTAGTTAGTGCTAGAGCCCAGCTAGTCCCCAGATTGCCTGAATTCTATTCTAGGGTCCTTTCCACTCTATTTCTATGTTGCAACAGCACATAAGAAAGCTCTCTAGAAGCTTAGTCACTGAATAGCAGTACATGTTTGAGTAAAGCAGTAGAGTAGAGAGGTCAAAAGAATAAAAACAACATCCTACTCAATTATTTTAATGATGAAAATTTTCTAAAAGAAGTCAGGGGGTTGGGAAACCCATCTGCTAAAGTAATATTAGAAGAACAATCATGAATTGAATTGCCAATTGTGGTATTTCACAGACACAGAGACTCCTAACTTTGACTGTTGGTGGAGCTAGAAGTAGCATTTGGACATCATTGAAGCCAACCCTCTCATGCATGGAGGATGAAACTGAGTCCCAAAGAAGGAGCAACTTAACCAAATAACTCAGTAAATGGCAGAGCTAGGAAGAAGAACCCAGATACCTGGAGCTCCTAGTCAAGTGTCCTCTTAGCTACACCACAGTGTTTCCCTTCATGAGTTGGGGGTGCTGTGTGGGAAGGTGTTGGGTGAGGTCAATTTCAAGTCACTGTTTAAAGAACCCATATCTTTTCTTTAAACAGTGACTTGAAATTGTCTGCTCTCTAACAAGTAGTTTTTGAAGGATAAAGTGCAAGATGAAAATTCCAAACTGAGGGAAGGGGATGTGGCTCAACCAGTTGGAAACCTGCCTATCACATGGAAGGTCCTGGGTTCGGGTCTTGGTGCCTCCTAAAGAAGGCAAGCAGATGCCCACACCCACCACAATGAGAGCTAGACGCTGCACCCCACCACAATGAGCAGACGCCTCAACGAGCAGATGCCACAAGCCAGCAGACACCGCAGCCTGTGGTGAGTGGATGTGGCTCGGGCCATTGGGCATTCACTTCCCATGTGGGAGGTCCCGGGTTTGGTTCTCAGTGCCTCCTAGAGAAGGCGAGCAAACAATGAGCGGGGAGGGGTGGGGCAGAGATAAATTAAAAATAAATAAAGTAAAATTTTTAAAAAATCCAAACTTGAACTTCCAAGAAGGAAAGAACTTCCCAGTGGTGGTATAAGGGCCAAGACAGAATGAACTTCATGTGAAATCTCCTTGGCAGAATCACTCTTCAGGGTAATCTGGAATCTTCCAAAGAGGAATAGAGATGCATTCAACCTTATTAAGCACTATGAGCCAGGCATTATGATAGATCTGTGGGTATAAAGAAGACTAAAATAGCATCTCCATGGCAGCTCACAGTCCATTTAGCCAAAGAAAGGCAAACCTTTTAGGACGGAGTGACAGGCTCAACCTGGGAGATTCAGAAGTCTTACCAGAAGAGGTGATGTTTGAGCAGGAATTTGTTAAACAGACATCGGACAAAGGGGCATCCCAGGCAGGAGCAGCATGTATAAGTGCTGAGAGTGCCCTAAATTCACATCATGTTCTAAAATAAATCTGCCTTATTTAGACTGAAAAAAAAAAGTTCAACTTGGGCCCATGAAACCTACTGCATTTCAATCTTGATTGGTTTGGTGAACCATGTCATGACTTGCTTGTTTGGCAGTTTGGTCTCCTTTCTCCAAGGACCTTCCTTAATTTCTCTGAAGCCCAGTTTGCTGTTAACATCAGAGGAGGCTGTGGTTTGGTCTTGTACATCCCATCAAGAGGGCCATAAGGGAAATTTGAGCCCAACAGAGCCAATTCTTAAATGCCAAGGTCATGTTTTCACATCTGCCTGCTTCACTTGTTCAAGGTCAAACATAATGTGACTTTTGGGAGTTACCATTTAAAGAAAGTAAACAAAAGTTTTGTGAGTCCAAAATGTATTGTATGAATCACCCATCCTACACTAACCAATCCTTGTGTCCCTAATGCAGCCTTCTAGCAGCCCTTTGAGCTCCCTAGGGTCCTTGGCCTGCTCTGAGTATGCTCAGAAATCAAGACTAAGAATTGCTACTGGAGTTTTTCTTTCATTTTTCCTTATTTTATGTCTCATGCTGAAACAACAATCAAGATGAAAGGAATTTGAAGAAGTTTGTTTTATTTTTTTCAGAAAGAAATATGAAAAAATAAAAAGAAATGTAATAAGGGCCACATCTACCTCCAACTTTGCATCTTACCACAGTGAATGAATGTGTTGTAAGGGAAATAACTCAATAATAATTAGATAGGGTCCTGAAGGAATACCTACCAAAAATTCAATGGACACAACCATGTTTTGTCTTTCTTCCTCATCCTGCATTCTGTCCCCAGTTCCCTGTTGTGGTAGATTTCCAAGGATATGAAAAAAGGATTACTATATGTGGTTTCTTAATTATTTCCTAGTATAGGATGAGTCTCAGGGACTGTATTGAAGAGAAAAATGGAGGGCTGGAATATGACATCCAAATTGAGAGACTTAAAGAGGAAATCAGAGAGAGAGCTGCCCTGAATGGGAATCAGAGAGTTAGTGTGTGTTCTACTTCCTAATTATGGTTCCAGTCTGAACTTCCAGGCAAATCTTTTTCCCTCTATTTACCCAGGCCAGAATAGATTTCCACACTAACCCTTCTATCCCTGGGGAATTTCTCAGGCTAAAGAAAGATCTGAGAGAAAGCTGTAGAAATGCCGATTGTATCCTCATGTTTTTGCATCAAATGAATAGCCTGGAGGAATATGAAGTAGCTCAGACCCTGACACATCTCATGCCAACTTTGAAAAAGGCAAGCAAAAATATACATAGGGTCAATTTCATGGGTCAAATTTTCTGATGCAATAGGTGAAATATTTTATAAGGGAATGAAATGCTAGTGATAAAAGACACAGTGATTTATCCCTGGCAGGTGGAAATGGACCAAGACCAGGAAGTCTTAGGACCACTTGAGTCAAGAGTCCCCATCAGGCATCTGCAAAAGGGCTATATTACATTTCTTAAGATCAATGGGAAATAGGGACAAAGTCCTTGTAGTATATAGCTTGTTGCGTGGAAGAGAAGAAATAGAGAAATTTGTCTAGCATCTAACTTCTATAAAGGGCAAGGAAATAAAGAGAAAAAGACCCTACCTTAACTGTTGGAAAATTTTCCAAGAGTTTACTGCTTGGTTCCTGATGGGAAACAATTTGATAGGAGATCAAAGATCATTGGGAAGAGAGTGAAATGCACAAAGAGAGAAGCATATGTACAATATATACATTATCTCTTAGTACATAATGGATGCTCATGGGTCTGTTTCCCCTCCTCCATTTATTTCTTCACTTTCTAACCTTATTTTATCTATAAAATATGTTCACCTAATGAGAATTGAAGTAGGATCCATGGTTTGCAGAATCGTACTATTACTCACAAAACAAATAAACCATACTAAACCATAATATGGCAGAAAAGTATCCAAGTTAAATTCTTTTAGCACCCATTCAAAACAAAATGTTTTGTATGACTATAGAAAAAAGTGACCTAACAGTAAGTCAGCACAGACTTATGTGACCTAAAGATTAGACCACTAACCAAGTAACTCCTTAATTTACAAATTCTAACCAATTGCTGCCAAGACCAACATATGACTAACTCTAGTCCTCCAAAATCCTTACCTAACCTCTTCCTTTTGAGACAACATGTAGTTACCAGATATTGTGTGTTCTCCCTTGCTGCAGCAAGCTAATAAATCTAACTTTGACTATAGGTGTGTTTCTAATGCTGTTTAACTGGTGGACTTTATCACTAGGTACTCTGGAAACTAACTTAAGGCTCTCTTTGCAGCTGGTCTATGTCCTAGCAAGAGATGTCCCCATGCCCAATATTCATTGACTCAATCAAGTTCTTCTGCCAATTATTCTTTAGTTGAAGTCAAGAGGCTTTATCACCTGCCTAATTTTCTGATTGGAGGGCACATTTGGCTGATCTTTTTTAATTCCATCCTTTCTTTTTCTCTGTAGGAAGAGTTGATATTTTCAGAAGAAAAGAAAAAATATGCAAAATGTCTCTTTGAAACCTCTTTGAAACTTCTGACAGAATCATAGCCTCTGGAGTGGCCCCATGATTTCTCAGTTCAGGGGTACATTCAAATGGCAGGAAAGGTCATATGGACCTGAGTATTCATAACTCTTGGAAATTGCTTTTCTTTACTGACATCTGAAAATTCTCTGATTCACCACCCCGGTCATTCAACTCATTACCAGTGAAGTCAACTGAAACACTCCATTTATTCAAGAATTACATAAAAAAATTAGACTGAGATTCTTTTAAAAGTAACTTTCATTGTTCCACTTCATATATATGTTATTGAATGTTTAGACTATACAGATATTAATGACAGAACATAAAATAACCACGTGTAGATACATAAAAAGTGATTTATAACCCTATCATCCAGAAATAACCATCATTTTTAATTTTGTTATATTTACCTTCCATAATTATTTGTATGTATCAATATACATATAGTTCATTTTGAAATAAAAATATATTTAAGAGACATTGAATCCAATCTATATATATGGTGAAGACAATGTGTCTTTAACAGATTTCTGATTCTCCATTAACCTAGATTTAGTCTTATTAATAAAAATAATACCTTATTTTAAGCACCATTTTAACATTTAAAATTACTTTCACATATATTCTCACATCTGATCCTCATACTACTCGTGAGGGTCAAATAAGGTATTAGGTAGAATTCTCACTTATACTGTGAAAAAACAAGAGCCAAGCAGCCAGATTTGGGCTGAACTTGGTGTTGAAGCTTTGGATAGAAAACATGAATGCTGCATGGAGTTGCAAAGGCAGCCTCCAGAGAAGCAGGCAGGGGTCCTGCTAGGCATCACAAAGTGCCATTTACTTTGGGGTCTAAACATTGTCTACAATCCACAGGCTCAGAGACCCTAGCGACTCAGTATTTAACACTGGACTGATCTGACTCTGGGAAGCTAACTCATACAAAGTTCACTCAGACTGGTCTGGAAACCAAATTACAAATATTATTTTAATGTAAGAAATAACATAGATGGGCTAGAAGTTCACACTGGTCACAACACCATCATTTCCTATAAACTCGCTATATCAGAAGCCAAAGATTTAAAAAAAATTAGCTTGGAGAATAATGAATGAGAATAATGGTTGTTCGTTATGTGGTACAAATGCTTAACATATGCTTGTCACATCCCACAGCATCCTTCTACCACATCTCCCCAACCCAATCAGTGGATGGAAAGCCACTGTAGCCTTGCTGCCTTCACTTGATTCACTCTGTCCTCTAGTCTGACCTATCTGCTTCTATTCCTACCTCCTTTCTCCAAACAGGCTAATATGCAATTTATTTTGTGTCGGTTTACTAAATTACCATCACATCCCTGCCTGCTTCCTTAAGATTATGACTAGATAATCTTGATTTGGTTCAGAATGTTCTCAAATTCATTAGCTATACATTGATGAACAGGCTTTTGTTTTATTCCCATAAATAGTGTATCTTATATCTACTGTGTGAATATTGTTAGTTAATTCTACTTTAGCTCCCTGTTTTTTCTTTGAACAGGCACGCTGCCACCTCAAAGTCTTGGC
>JAQZBX010060869.1:0-17227 GCA_029593785.1 Cabassous unicinctus
CAACGCCACTCAGGACAACCCCCAAGTCCCGAAAAAGCCCCTGTATTTCAACTGCCCCTTCCCTCCCTGCCCCGAAAACGTCCAGTGGCCACCGGCTCCACCTCACTGTTACAATTTCTTCCATTACTTGAATCACAATATGTCTACAACAGAACACCACCAAGTCCACTCTAGTCCATAGCTTCTCCCCCAATCCTGAGGGGACTGGGATGGTGATGTCCATTCCACCTCCAAGTGAGAGAGGGCTTATATCCCATGGATACAGTGGATGGGATTATCCTGCCTGCAGCTGCAGGCCCTCTCCATTCCCTGGGATGGCTGTTTCCCATTGTCGTCTCCTTCCAGGTGACTTGGATGAGTCCATTGAGCTGTAGGGTAGGAGTTGCAGCTCCTTGGACCCTTACAATTAACTTTAGCCCTGACCCTCATCCTGGACCTGACCATGATCCTCACACTGACACTCAACTTGAACCTCATTTAAATGCTTATCAAGACCCTGACCTAGGCACCCTTACTATTTGATTAGATTGTGTCCTAAAACTTGACCATGAATCTGACCGTAACCCTGAACCTTACCATAAAACTAATCATGCCCGGAGATCTGGATAGGCTGGGCTTGCAAGAGGATCAATGTGTCTTGGGCTAGATATTTACTACACCTGAACTTGGAAGAGAAAAATAAAAAACATAAAAAGAAATGGCTAGTTCAAAGTGTAAATTCTTATTTTATGGATGTAAAAATGTCCAGATTATTATAAGATTACCACAGTTTTCAGGTTGTTTAACAGTGTTGTGCCAGCCTTACAGAGGAAAGGTCAGACTCACAGAAGGATGTTCATTTAGAAGAAAGTAACACTAATGATCCACACAACTTCCTGAATTTGTGTTAGGTTACAGTATGCCTTATCAATTCAATAATTCTAGTTAATCTACCAAGATAATCTAAGTATGTGATCTCATAAAGTATACAGCAGTGGTATCCTATTTTGGTGTCAATATTTCAATAAAGTTTTTATTATGGCGGAAAAAAAAAAAAAAGGTAATCCTATTTCTAACCGTTACCCTGATGATGACCCTGAACGAGGCTGTGGTCTGACCTTAACCGTGACAATGACCCTGGCCCTCAAACTGACACAATGCTAACACTCACTTGAAAGTGACACTCACCCTGACACTGATTCTTCTCATGACATTGACCCTGGCCTTTATCAAGATGAGGACTCTTACTTCATAACACTGACCTCTGACCTGGAAACTCACCCTGACCATGACCTTCACCTTCATGATCATCCTCACCTTGACCCTGACATTCACCCAGACTTGACATTCACCCTTACATTAACTCTAATCCTCACCCTGAAACTGCTCACAACTTTGACCCCCAACAGACCCCCAATATTATGATAGCCTTGATCTTGATTGTGACACTGACCCGATGCTGACACCCTCTCTCTGAGCTTAACCTTGAAGCTTCCGTGACCCTGAACCTCACACTTAACATCTCCCTGACCCTGACCATTAACTTGACCCAACTTTGCTATGATCCTGACTCTGACCTTTACTCTGACACTACAATCTTCCTTATCCTGAACGTGACCCCCTCTGACTCAGATCCACAACATTATGCTTGCCCTGACCTTGATCCTTATCCTAAACCCAAACCTTATCCTACTGACTCTCACCTTGACCCTGACCATGACACTCACCTTGAACTTGATGCTGGCCCATAACTCCACCCTCATCTTGACCTTGAGATGATTCTCCCCCTTTGTCCCTGACACTCACGTTGCACTGTCCCTGGCACTGCATGTGGCAGTCACATAGACCCTCACATAGACCTTGTCTTTAACCCTGATGTTCACCTCAGTCTGATTCTGATTTTCAACTTCATCCTAACCCTTAAATTGACCCTTACCCTTACCCATCCCTCTCCCTGTCCTCCATTCTCTGTCTCAAACTGATTTTTACCCTGAGCTTAACCACATATTCAACTGACCCTGAACCTCATCTTCACTTGAACACTGACTCTGACCCTGACCCTGACCTGAAACTCATCCTGACCTGAAACTCATCCTTACCCTGACCATCATTGTCTCTGAATGATCACCCCAACAGTGAATCTAACTCTCATCCTTATCCTAACTTTGATTCTGATTCCAAACCTGAACCTGATCTTGAATATGACCCTGGCTATCATCTTGACACATTGACCCAGAACCTAACATTCAATTTGATTCTGACTTTATTAGTTTTCTATTTGCTGCCTTAACAAATTACCAAAAACTTAGTTGCTTAAAACAACACAAATTTATCTTATAGTTCTATAGGTTAGAAGTCTGACATGAGTGTCACTGGGCTAAAATCAAGGCATTAGCAGGGATGCATTCCTTTCTATAGACTATAGGGAAAAATCTGTTTCCTTGCTTTTTAAACCTCTAGGGACTGCTTACATTCCTTGACTTGTGGACCCCTTCCTCCATCTTCAAATGAGCAACATGCATCTCTCTGGCCCTTCTTCCATAGTCACATTTCCCTCTGACTACACCTGGGAATGGGTCGCTGCTTTCAATTACCCATGTGATTAGATTGTGTCCTCCAAGATAATTCAAAATAATCTCCTTATCTCAATGTCCTTAACCTCTCTTTTTAAGGTAACATATTCACATGTTCTGGGGATTATGATGTGGACATATTTTAGCACCATTATTCTGCCCTCCACACTGAACTTCAACTTCTCCCAACATTGATCATGATCTTCACATTCACCCTGACCCTGGCCCCATTTCTAGGTGTATATCCAACAGAAAAGCAAAGATAGTTCACTGAAAGACCTGAAGAATAATAATTACAGCAGCACTCTTTTTTTTTTTTTTTAAAGATGGATTTGTTTTTCATTCTGTTCAATATAAAAAACAATGCATAGATTTGGTACATAATTTTTTTACTTTTTATATTAGGAAAAAGAAAAGACAATGAGGAAAAAGTCTATAAATCTCTCAGTCCCTTTTATGAATTATACATAGGAACTCAGATTTTACCTATATGAGTTCTGGCTGCTTTTTAAAAAATACACAATTATATCATAGAACACTGGCTTCTAAATTTGGGACAATTTTGAAAAGCAAACTCCTGCCTCCATAATACAAGGAAACAAGAATAATCTTTTCATAGTCGTCATCCAGTATAAAAAAAAAGTTCACAGTCTCCTTTACCTTTATCAAAAGGAAAAATTATTCACTGGTACATTTGCATACATTATTTTGATTCTCAGTAGTACCTAAACACAAAAAAACTTAACATGAACTTATATTTGCTTGAGTTTTCTAAAACAAGATACTAATACATAATGTATTAAATTGGCAGAAGTCCACAAGCTAAAAAAAATATAAAAAAATAAAAACTGTTTACCAATTTTATCCATTCTAATTTTACAATAGTTTCAGGTGTTGAGACCTAATCGGTTTCTTTAGCCTATCCATTATGAACATAACTCAATCTTATATTTTAACACTTGTCAGTGCCATCTTTTGGTTGGTTCTTCATTTTGCGACGTATAAGATCATTTCATCCAATTTCAATTATTTGTTCTTCCCATGATTTCATTTCACTGTCATAACAAATTTTTTCATCTTTAGCAAGCTGAATGTATACTTGCTTTTGAGAATCAGGTGGATTTTTCCAGTTTTGATTTAGAGTCTTCATCTTTGCCTGTGGTAAATATTCCTTATATTCTTGGAAGCATTCAGACACAAAAATGTTAATAGCAAGCCCACAGGCTATGGAGAAGCGCCATCCCACCTGCTAACAACGCAGTGCAGTGAGTGGCAGGGCTCCAATCTCTTAGCGTCTCCTGGCTCAAACAAAACAAAACCAACAAGGAAACCCCAACCTCGTGGGACACTCGGGACTATGTTATCAGACCCCTCACTCGCAAGGAACTATGGGAAGCAGTTAACATCCGGTAGGTTAACGGGGTGTGGCCCGCAAGCTGCAGGACTCTTCTTTTTTTCTAATTTTATTTTGTACATGTAATAATTGAAAATATAAACAATTAAAAACTAAAAGAAAACAGTTGAATAAAAACATACATTTCTCAATTGAATGTACTGGATATATATATAAATTTTTTTCAAATCATACAATATCTTACACAATATATTTGGTTCATAGTAACACAATCATACAGTATTTGACCTTTTGTGTCTGGCTTGCTTCGCTCAATATTACGTCCTCCAGGTTCATCCATGTTGTCATATGCTTTACGACTTCATTTTTTCTAACACCTGCATAATATTCCATCATGTGAATAGACCACAGTTTGTTTATCCATTCACCTGTTGATGGACACCTGGGTGTTTCCAAATTTTGGCAATTGTGAATAATGCTGCTATGAACATTGGTGTGCAGATGTCTGTTCGTGTCACTGCTCTCAGTTCTTCTGGGTATATACCCAGTAGTGGTATTGCAGGGTCATGTGGCAAATCTATATTCAACTTCTGTAGGAACTGCCAAACAGTCCTCCACACTGGCTGTACTAGTCTGCATTCTCACCAACAGTGAATAAGTGTTCCTATCTCTCTACATCCTCTCCGACATTTGTAGTTCTCTGTCTTTTTAATAGTGGCCATTCTGATAGGTGTGAAATGATATCTCATTGTAGTTTTGATTTGCATTTCCCTAATCATTAGTGACATTGAACATTTCTTCATGTGTTTTCTTGCCATTTGAATTTCTTCTTTGGACAAATGTCTACTCAAGCTCAATTTTTAATTGGGTTGTTTGCCTTTTTATTGTTGAGTTGTAACATCTCTTCATATATTCTGGATACTAAACCTTTATCTGATATGTGATTTCCAAATATTTTCTCCCATTGAGTCAGCAGCCTTTTCACTCTTGACAAAGACCAGGAGGTGTAAAAGTGTTTAATTCTGAGGAGATCTCATTTATCTATTTTTCTTTTGTTACACGTGTTTTGGGTGTAAGGTCCAAGACACCACAAGGTCATGAAGATGTTTCCCTACATCTTATTCTAGTAGTTTTACGGTCCTGGCTTTTACATGTAGGTCTTTGATCCATTTTGAGTTTATTCTTGTATGGGGAGAGAGGGGTCCTCTTTCATTCTCTTGGTTGTAGATATCCAGTTGTCCCAGCACCATTTTCTGAAGAGACTGTTTTGTCCCGTTAACATTAACTTGGTAGGTTTGTCAAAAACCAGTTGACTGTATAGGTGAGGGTTTATTTCTGGGTTCTCAGTTCTATTCCACTGATGGATGTGTCTGTCTTTATGCCAGTACCATGCTGTTTTGACGACTCTTGCTTTGTAATATGTTTTAAAGTCAGGCAGTGAAATTCCTCCCACGTCACTCTTCTTTTTTAGAATGTTTTTGGCTATTTGGGTGCACTTACCCTTCCAAATAAATTTGGTAATTGCCTTTTCTAATTCTGTTAAGTAAGCTGTTGGGATTTTGATTGGTATTGCATTGAATCTATAAATCAGTTTGGGTAAGTTTGATATCTTCATGATATTTATTCTTCCAATCCATGGTCACAGAATGTCTCCATTTGTTTAGGTCTTTTAAAATTTCTTTTAGCATTGCTTTGTAGTTTTCTGCATATCAGTCCTGTACTCCTTTGGTTAAATTAATTCCTAGGTATTTGAGTCTTTTTGTTGCTATTGAAAATGGATTTTTTACCCAAATTTCCTCCTTAGATTGTTCAGTACTAGTGTACAAAAACATTACTGATTTTTGCGTGTTGATCTTGTATCCTGCCACTTTGCTGAACTCATTAGCTCAAGTAACTTTGTCATAGATACTTTAGGAATTTTTAAGTACAAGATCATGTCATCCACAAACATTGAGAATTTTACTTCCTTTTTTCTTATTTGGATGCCTTTATTTTTTTTTTTCCTGTCTAATTGCCCTAGCTAGAAATTCTAGTACAATATTGAATAGCAGTAGTGACAGCAGGCATCCTTGTCTTGTTCCTGATCTTAGAGGGAAAACTTTCACCTTTCCCCATTGAGTATGATGTTGGCTGTGGGTTTTTCATTTATGCCTTTTATCATATTGATAAATTTTCCTTCTATTCCTATCTTTTGAAGTGTTTTTTTTATCAAAAAAGAATGCTGGATTTTGTCGAATGCCTTTTCTGCTTCGATTAAGATTATCATGTGGTTTTTTTCCTTCAATTTGTTAATGTGGTGTATTAAGTTGATTGATTTTCTTATGTTGAACCAGCCTTGCATACCAGGAATAAATCCCAATTGGTTGTGATGTATAAGTCTTTTGGTATGCAGTTGGATTCGATTTGCAAATATTTTGTTGAGAATTTTTGCATTTCATTAAAGAGATTGGTCTGTAATTTTCTTTTCTTATATTATCTTTATCTGGCTTTTGTATTAGGGTGATGTTGGCTTCCTAAAATGTGTTGGGTAATTTTCTGTCCTCTTCAGTTTTTTGGAAGAGTTTAAACAGGATTGGTGTTAATTCTTTTCAAAATATTTGGTATTCAGCTGAGAAGCCATCTTGTCCTGGATTTTTCTTTGCTGGGAGATTTTTGATGATGGATTCAATCTCCTTAAATCTGATTGGTTTATTTTTAAGTTCTGTATTTCTTTTAGTGTCAGTGTAGGTTGTTTGTGCAATTCTAGGAATTTGCCCATTTCATCTAGGTTATCTAGTTTGTTGGCATACAGTTTCTCATAATATCCTCTTATGATCCTTTTTATTTCTGTGAAGTCAGTTGTAACTTCCTCCCTTTCATTTCTGATTATATTTATTTGCATCTTCTCTCTTTTTTTCTTTGTTAGTCTAGTGAGGGGTTTGTCAATTTTATTGATCTTCTCAAAGAGCCAGCTTTTGACTTTGTTGATTTTCTCTATTTTTTGTTCTCAATTTCATTTATTTTTGCTCTAATCTTTATTATTTCTTTCCTTCTGCTTGCTTTGGGATTGGCTTGCTGTTCTTTTTTCTAGTTTCTCTAGTTTTCAGTTAAATCTTTGAGTTTGGCTCTTTCTTCTTTTTTAATATAGGTGTTTCGGGCTATAAATTTCCCTCTCAAGACTGCCTTAGCTGTATTCCATAAGTTTTGATAAGTTGTGTTCTCATTTTCATTTGTCTCAATATATTTACTAGTTTCATTTGCAATTTCTTCTTTGACCCACTGATTATTTAGGTGTGTCTTGTTCAGCCTCCACATATTTGCAAGTTTACTTTTTTCCTGTCTATTATTGATTTCCAGTTTCATTCCATTATATCTGAGAAGGTGCTTTGTATAATTTCAATCTTTTGTATTTATTGAGAGCTGTGTTGTGCCCTAACATGTGGTCTACCCTGGAGAAAGATCCATGGGCACTTGAAAAGAATGTATAACCCACTGAGTTTGGATGCAGTGTTTTGTATATGTCTGTTAGGTCCAACTGGTTTATCATATTGTTCAAGTTCTCTGTTTTCTTGTTGATCTTCTCTCTAGTTCTACCTAATGAAGTGAGTGGGGTGTTGAAGTCTCCAACGATTATTGTAGAGATCTCTATTTCTCCTTTCAGTTTTCCCAGAGTCTGTCTCTTGTATTTTGGGGCACCCTTGTTAGGTGCATAGATAGATATTTATGACTGTTATATCTTCCTGGTGGATTGTCCCTTTTATTAATATATAATGGCCTTCCATATCTTTTATAACTTCTTTGCATTTGAAGTCTGTTTTGTCTGATATTAGTATAGCTACCCCTGCTCTTTTCTGTTTACTATTTGCATGGAGTATTTTTTTTCCAACTTTTCACATTTAGGAGGTTTGTATCCCTGGGTCTAAGGTGAGTTTCTTGTAAGCAACATATGGATGGTTGATGTTTTTTAATCCATTCTGTCAGCCTGTATCTTTTGATTGGGGAGTTTAATCCATTCACATTCAATGATATTACTGCAAATGCACTATTTACTTCCTCCATTTTATTCTTTGGTTTTCTTATGTCATATCTTATTTTTGTCTGTCTTTTCCCTCTTTTGGTTATCCTTTCTGCTTTTCTTTCTTCTATACTCTCCTTCAAGCCTGTCTTTTTCTTTCAGATTCTAAGGCTTCCTTTAACATTTCCTGCAAAGGTGGATTCTTTTTTGCGAATTCTCTTAGTTTCTGTTTGTTTGTGAATATTTTATACTCACTGTCATATTTGAAGGACAATTTTGCTGGACAAAGAATTCTTGGCTGGCAGTTATTCTCTTTCAGTATCCTAATTGTATCATACTACTGTCTTCTCACCTCCATGATTTCTGAAGAGAAATCTGCGCTATTCTACTGGACATCCCTTGTACATGATGATTTGCTTCTCTTTTGCTGCCCTGAGAATTTTCTCTTTATCTTTGACATTTGACATTCTGAGTAGTGTGTGTCTTGGAGTATGTCTGTTCAGATTTATTTTGATTGTGGTATGGTATACTTCTTGGACATGTAGGTTCATTTCTTCCATGAGAGTTGGGAACTTTTCAGCGATTATTTCCTCAAATACTCTTTCTGCCCCTTTTCCCTTCTCTTCTCCTTCTGGAACTCCCATGTATCCATGTATCCCATGATACATATGTTGTTGCGTTTTGTGTTGTCATTCAACTCTCTGAGCCCCTGCTCAATTTTTTCCATTCTTTTCTCTCTCTGTTCTTTTCTATCTTCAGTTTTAACTGTTCTGTCCTTAGTATCCCTTATTGTTTTTTCTGTCATTTCGAGTCTGCTTTTGTATGCCTCTAATGCATTTTTGATCCCACCTATTTTGTCTTTCATTCCCATGAGCTCTGTTACTTTTCTGTTCAGGATTTCTAATTCGTCTTTGTGCTCATTCAATGTCTTCTTGATGTCATTTATCTCTTTAACCATATTGTCTTTCAACTCATTAATTTGATTTTAGAAATTTGTGCGCATCTCTCTGATTAGTTCTCTCTAATTCTGCATCTCTTCTGGGGCTTTGATATATTCCTTTGCTTGGGCCATGTCTACCATTTTCTTAGTATGTCTTGTAATTTTTTGCTGATTTCTAGGCATCTGATTATGATGGTGTGCTTTCTCTGATGCTCAATTTCTCTCTCTTTTGTAGGGATTTTGTGACAGGAGGCTGTGTGTTACTGCTCTATTTTGATTCTTCATTCAATCTGTTCTAGCCCTTTAGTGTTGTCCTTGTTTAGTTCCTCAACTCAAGGCCATGGACCCAGTAATTTGTTACATACTGCCTTTCAATGTTCTTAGGGAGATTTGAGTCCTCCAACTTCATTCTTCTTTTCCAAGATGACTTTGGCTATTTGGAACCCATTATATTTCCATATAAATTTGATGGTTGGCTTTTCCATTTCTGCAAAGAAGATTACTAGAATTTTGATTGAGAGTGCATTGAATCTACAAATTGCTTTGGGTACGGTTGACCTCTTAGCCATAAATAGTCTTCCAATTGAAGAACACAGAATGTCCTTCCATTTATGTAGATCTTTGATTTCTTTTATTAATATTTTATGGTTTTCTGTGTACAAGTCCTTTACATTTTTGGTTAGAGTTATTCGTAGATACTTGATTCTTTCAGCTACTATTAGGAATGGAATTTTTTTCTTTAGTTCTTCTTTCAATTGTTCATTGTTTGTGTGTTGAAACACTACTGAGTTTTGTTGTTGATCTTGTCCCTGCTACTTTGCTGAATTCTTTTATTAGCTCTAGAAACCTTTTTGTATATTTTTCAGGATTTTCTATATACAGGATTATGTCATCTGCAAATAGGATAAGTTTTACTTCTTCCTTTCCAATTTAGATGCCTTCTATTTCTTTTTTTCTTGTCTAATTTTTTTGGCAAGCACTTCCAGTAAAATGTTGAATAGCAGTGGTGACAGTGGGTCTTGTTCCTGGTCTTTGAGGGAAAGCTTTCAGTCTTTCACCATTAAGTGGGATATTAGCTCTGGGTTTTTCATAGATGCCCATTCTGATTTTGAGGAAGTTTCCTTCTTTTTCCAGTGTTTTAAGTGAATTTTTAAAATCAAGAACTGGTGCTGGATTTTGTCAAATGCCTTTTCTGCATCAATTGAGATTATCATGTGTTTGTTTGTTTTCCCCTTCATTGTGTTAATGTGGTGTATTACATTAATAGATTTTCTTACATTGACTCTCTCTTGCATACCAGGGATAAATCCCACTTGACCATGGTGTATAAATATTTTAATATGCTGTTGGATTCAGTTTGTTAGTATTTTTGATTTTGTATTTATATTCATAAGAGCTATTGATCTGTAGTTTTCTTTTCTTATGATATTTTTATCTGGCTTTGGTATGAGGGCACAGTTGGCTTTGTAGGATGAATTAGGTACTGTTCCCTCTTATTCAATTTTTTAAAGCAAATCAACTTTCTTGATATATATTAATAAAGCATAAATCCATCCAAAATGTACATTCAATGGTATTAGGTATGATCACATATTTGTGCATTCATCATTTCAGTCACTCTTAGAGCACTTTCATTATTCCAATAATAATAGCAAACAAAAAACAAAAAGCAAAGAAAGCTCATCACTTCTCATCTTCGCTATGCTTCCCCCGACATATACAGCTCCAAGTCTTTTTCCTTCTTTCTGTGTATTTATATTTATATTTGGTAAAAACAGTCTTATATATGCAATATCACCCATATTCATGTTTTACATAAGGTTTTACTATCTTGCAGTCCCATGTTACAGTTTTTAGCTTTCCTTCTAGTAATATACATGACCTTAGAGTTTCCCTTTCAACCACTGTCATACCCATTTAATAGCTCTGCTAGTTAAAAACACCATGACATACTTTCACAATTTCTATTCATTTTCAAAGATTTACAAAAACCTTTTTACCAATCCTGCACAGATTAAACCTCAGCTGTTCTCTACCTTCCTTCTATTTTATGGTGTACTATATTCTAATTATTAACTACATGAGTTTACACAATATATTTAGTTGATAATAGTGCAATCATACAGTATTTGTCCTTTTGTGTCTAGGGCTTGCTTCACTCAACATAATGCCCTCCATGTTCGTCCACGTTGTCATATGCATCATGATTTCATTTCTTCTTACTTCTGCATAATATCATATTGTGTGTATACACCACACTTTGTTTATCCATTCATCGGTTGATGGACCCCTGAATTGTTTCCAGCTTTTGGCAATCATGGATAATGGCACTATGATCAACAGTGTGCAGATGTCTGTTCGTGTCTCTGCTCAGGTCTTCTGGGTATATACCTAGTAATGATATTGCCAGGACCCATGGCAAGTCTATATTCAACTTCCTTAGGAACTGCCAAACAATTCTCCACAGTGGCTGTACCATTCTATATTCCCACCAACAGTGAATAAGCGTTCCTATCTCTCCACTTCCTCTCCAACATTTACAGTTTTCCAATTGCAACATTTTTAACAGCAGTCATTCTAATAGGTGTGAAAGATATCACATTGTAGTTTTGATTTGCATTTCCCTAAACGCTAGTGATGTTGAACATTTTTTCATGTGTTTGTTTGCCATTTGTATTTCTTCTTTGGAAAATTGTCTTTTCAAGTCTTTGGACCATTTTTTATGCAGTAATTTGTCTTTTTATATTTGGGTTTTATGAGCTCTTTGTATATTATGGATATTAAACCCTTATCAGATATGTGATTCACAAATATTTTCTCCCATTGACTCGGCTGCCTTTTCACCCTTTTGACAAAGTCCTTTGAGGTGCAAAAATGTTTAATTTTGAGGAGGTTCCATTTGTCTATTATTTATTTTGTTGCTCGTGCTTTGGGTGTAAGGTTTAAGAAACTACCACCCACCGCAAAATCTTGAAGATATTTTCCTACATTTTCTTCTAGGAGTTTTATGGTTGTTCCTTTTATATTTAGGTTCTTGATCCATTTTGAGTTAATCTTTGTATAAGGTGTGAGATAGGGGTCCCCTTTCTTTCCTTTGGCTATGGAAATCCAGTTCTCCCAGCACCATTTGTTGAATATACTGTTTGGCCTAGCTGGGAAGGCTTGACCCCATTGTCAAAAATCACTTGACTGTAGATGTGAGGGTCTATTTCTGAGTTCTCATTTCTGTTCCATTGGTCATCATGTCTATCTTTATGCCAGTACCATGCTGTTTTTATTAATACCACTTTAGCTAAGTAATGTGCTTTAAAGTCTGGAAGTGAGAGTCCTCCAACTTTGTTCTTTTTTAAGGTCTTTTTGGCTGTTCAGGGCCCCTTACCATCCCAAAGATATTTGAAAATTTCCATTTCTGAAAAGCAAAAGGCCATTGTTATTTTTATTTGGATTGCATTGAATCTGTAAATCAGTTTGTGTAGAATTGACATCTTAATAATATTTAGTATTCCAATCCATGAACATGGAATGTCCTTCCATTTATATAAGTCTTCTTCAGTTTCTTTTAGCAATGTTTTGTAGTAGCCTGAATACAGGTCCTTTATGTCCTTGATTAAGTTTATACCTAAATATTTTGTTTTAGTTGCTATTATACATGGAATTTTTTTCTTGATTTCCTCTTCAGATTGCACATCAGTAATGTATAGAAATGCTATTGATTTTTACATATTAATCTTGTATCCTGCCAAATGGGAGGGTGCTGAACTCATCTGTTAGTTCTAGTAACTTTGTTGTGGATTTTTCAGGAGATTATAAATGTTGGATCATATCATTAGCAAATAGTGAAAGTTTTACTTCTTCCTTTCCTATTTGTGTGCTTTTCATTTCTTTATCTAGCCTAATTGCTGTAGCTAGAACCTCTAGCATAATACTGAATAACAGTGGTGACAGTGGGCATCCTTGTCTTGGTCCTGATCTCAGCAGGAAAACTTTCAGTCTTTCACCATTGAATACAATGCTAGCTGTAGGTTTTTCATATTTGCAGTTTACCATATTGATAAAACTTCCTATTCCTACTTTTTGGCATGTTTTTTTAATCAAGATAGGGTGATGTATTTTGTCAAAATTTTTTTCTGCACCAATTGAGAGGATCATGTGATTTTTCTTCTTCAATTTATCAAAGTGGTTTATTACATTAATTGATTTTCTTGTGTTGAACCACTCTTGAATATCTGGGATAAAACCCAGTTGATTGTGGTGTATAATTCCTTTAACGTGCTTTTGGATTCTGTTTGCAAGTATTTTGTTGAGGATTTTTGCATCTATATTCATTGGAAATATAGGTTGTAGT
This sequence comes from Cabassous unicinctus, assembly GCA_029593785.1. Lineage (NCBI taxonomy): Eukaryota > Metazoa > Chordata > Mammalia > Cingulata > Chlamyphoridae > Cabassous > Cabassous unicinctus. The sequence continues at coordinate 13,186 of JAQZBX010060869.1, forward strand.
TTTTTTTTGTAGTTATTTTTCTGGTTTTGGTGTTAGGCTGATGTTGGCTTCATAGAATGAGTTTGGTAACTTCTTTCCTATTCAATTTTTTGGCAGTGCTTGAGCAAGATTATTACATTATCTTTGAATGTTTGGTAAAACTCATCTGTGAAGCCATTTGGTCCTGGGCTTTTCATCTTTGGGAGTTTATATATATGTATCTTATATATATATAAAGATATTTAGATTACTTAAATGCTACATAAAAAATAAAAGGGATTCCCATATGCCCCGCTCCCCATACCACCCACATTTACCCACATTAATAACATCCTTCATTAGTGTGGTACATTTATTGCAAATGATGAACACATTTTGGAGCATTGCCTTTAAGCATGGATTATAGTTTACATTGTAGTTTACACTCTCTCCCACACAATTCTGTAGGTTATGGCAAGATATATAAAAGCCTGTATCTGTCATTGTGATGTCATTCAGGATAGTTCCCAAGTCCTAAAAATGCCCCCTTTTTGCACCTATTTTTCCCTTTCCCCACCCTCAGAACCTCCAGTGGCTACTACCGCCACATGAATGATATAATTTCTTCCATTGCTAGAATCACAATAAGTTTATAGTAGAAGTCCACTCTAGTTCATAGGTCATCCCCCAATCCTGAGAATTCTGGGATGGTGATGCCCACTCCAACTCTAATTGAGAGGGAGCCTCAGTCCCATATGGCCAGTGGATGATGGGACTCTCTTGCTTGCAGTTGTATACTCTCTCAGTTCCTTGGTATGGTGGTTGTGCATCATAACCTCCTTGTTAGTTGTCCTGGGTGAGCCCAACGAGCTGGAGAGTAAGTGTTGTAACTCTTTTGAGGTTCAGGGCCCAGATAGCAATGGGCAGCCCAAAGTACGGCTCTTGAGTGTACACCTACCAACTCCAGCACCAACTATAGGTTCAAATAGAAGGGACAGAATAACCATTTTTAGGGAAACCACAACTGAGTCCAAATTTGTCACACTGGGGAGCACAAACTCCAAAGTAGGGCCCACTGGCAAGGCACCAAACTCCTGTCTATCTGTCTTGATCATAGTGCCTATGTGTCTCCAGAGCCCTCAGGAGCCCCATTATTTGAGGTAGTGTCTGATTTGGCAGTCTATGAGATCCTGCTGAGATGTGCATAAGCGTAACCTCTGGAATGACCTCCCAACTCACTTTGAAGTCTCTTAGCCATATGAACTAATTGTCTTTACCTTCTCCCCCTTTTGGCCAAGGTCTTTTTCCAGTTGCATTGCTAGTTGGTGCTTGGTAGCAATTCCTCAGTACCAGGGAGGCTCATCCCTGTGAGTCATGTCCCATGCTAGGGGGGTGGTAGTTATTGCATTTATATGCTGAGTTTGGCTTAGAAAGAGGCCACATTTGAGCCACAAGGAGGCTTTCAGGAGGTAACTCTTAGGCACCCCATAATACTAGACTAAGTTTCAATTTCAAGAGTAATGGTTCATAAGCACAGTCATCAATATCAAGGGCCCGTCAATGGACCATCCTCCTTTACTAGCCTTTGCCTCTCTACTTGGGGGATTCTTGCTGTTCCATTAGAGATTGTGGCAGAGTTCTTTGGGAGGTTTTTGATGACTGTTTCAATTTCTTCACCTGTGATTGATTTGTTGAGGTCCTCTATTTCTTCTAGAGTCAGTGTAGGTGGTTCATGTGTTTCTATTAACTTATCCTTCTCATCTACATTGTCTAGTTTTTTGACACACAGTTGTTCATAGTTTCCTCTTATGATCTCTCTTATTTCTGCAGGTCAGTGGTAATGTCCCCCCTCTCATTTCTGATTTTATTTCCACCTTTTCTCTTTTTTTCTTTGTCAGTCTAGGTAAGAGATTGTCAACTTTTTTATCTTCTCAATTTTTTTGTTCTCAATTTCATTTATTTCTGCTCTGATCTTTACTATTTCTTTCTTTCAGTTTAGTTTGGGATTAGTTTGCGGTTCTTTCACTGGTTGCTCCAGGTGTGCAGTTAGGTCTTCAATTTTAACTCTTTCTTCCTTTTTAATGTAAGCATTGAGGGTTATAAATTTCCCTTTCAACATGGCCTTTGCAGTGTCCCATAGGTTTTGATATGCTGTGTTCTCATTTTCATTCATCTCAAGTTATTTGCCAAATTCTCTTGCAGTTTCTTCTTTGATCCACTGATTTTTAAGAGTGTGTTGTTTAATCTCCATATGTTTATGAATTTTCCTTTTTTCCATCCATTATTGGTTTTTAGCTTCATTACATTACGATAAGAGAAAGTGTTTTGTATAATTTCAATGTTTTAAAATTTATTGAGACTTGTCTTGTCACCCAACATATGGTCTATTTTCGAGAGGATCAATGAGCATTTGAAAAGAATGTATATCCTGCTGCTTTGGGGTGCAATGCTCTCTAGATGTCTGTTATTCAAGTTTTTTATTTATCCTCTGTCCAGATGTTCTGTCCAATACTAAGAATAGTGTATTGAAGCTGCAAACAATTATTGTAGCGGCATCTTTTTCTGCCTTCAGTTTTGCCAGTGTGTCCGTTATGTGTCTTGGCCACTCAGGTTAGGTGCATAAGTATTTAGTATAGCTATTTCTTCTTGGTGAATTGTCCCTTTTATTAATATATAATGACTTTCTTCAACTCTTATAACTTTTGCATTTGAAACCTATTTTGTCCAATATTAGTATTGTTACTCCAGCTCTTTTTTGGTTACTATTTGCAGGGAATATCTTTTTCCAACCTTTCACTTTTAACCTGGTTCTGTCCTTATGTCTGTGGTGGTCTCTTTTAGAAAACATATAGATAGCTCACTTTTTTTAAATTTTATTTTATCCATTCTATCAGTCTATGTCTTTTATTTTTGGAGTTCAAGCCATTAACATTCAATGTTATTACTGTAAAGGCATTATTTACTTCACCCATTTTCTCCTTTGGTTCTTTGTTGTCATATCATTCTATTGTCTGTCTTCTTACCCTGTAGTTTACCATTCCAAATAATCTTCATTCCTACACTCTTCTCCAAATCTCTTGCCTTGTTTTTTCCTTTCAGGCTGTAGCACTCCTTTAGTATCTCTTATAATTCTGGTATTTTGATAACATATTCTATCAGTTTTTTTTTGTCTGTGAAGACTTTGAACTCTCCCTCATTTTTGAAGGATAGTTTTGCCAGATACAGAATTCTTGGCTGGCAGTTTTTCTCTTTCAGCACCTTAAATACATCATACCACTTTCTTCTCTTCTCCGTGGTTTCTGATGAGAGGTTGGCACTTAATCTTATCGAGTTTCCCATGTATATGATGATCTGCCTTTCTCTTGCTGCTTTCAGAATCCTCTGTTTATCTCTGATATTTGTCATTCTTAATAGTAGGTGTCCCAGAGTAGGTCTGTCTGGATTTATTCTGTTTGGGGTGCATTGTCCTTCTTTGATATTGTTATTTATGTCTTTCATAAAGGTTGGGTTATTATTTCCTCAAATATTCTTTCTGTCCCCTTTCCATTCTCTTCTCCTTCTGGGACACTGATAATATGAATTTTTGTGCATTTCGCATTGTCTTTCATTTCCCTGAGACTCCCATTTTTTTCATTATCTTCTCTTTCTTTTCTCTCATCTTTTCCAGTTCAGATGTTTTGTCTTCAAAATCACTGATTCTGTTTTTGAGCAATTCAAATCTGCTCTTATGTGCCTCTAATATATTTTAATCTCATCCATCATGTCTTTCATTCCCATGAGTTCTGTTACTTTTCTTTGCAGACTTTCAAATTGTTCTTTTTTCTCACCTAGTTTCTTCTTAATATCTTTTATTTCTTTCATTATATTTTCTTTGTTCTTTGAATTGATTTAGGAGAGTTGTGTGATTATCACTGATTAATTGTCTTAAATCCTGTGTCTCTTCAGGATTTAGTTTGTTCCTTTGGCTGGGCTATCTATTCCTGTTTCTTACTATGGATTGTAAATTTTTGCTGATGTCTAGGCAACTGAATATGTTGGTGAACTTACTCTGATGGACATTTCTCTCTCTTGCCTATTGTTTTTT